>JBAJNP010004241.1:0-34539 GCA_036877545.1 Yasuhikotakia modesta | reverse complement strand
ATCTGAAATAAAAACCTCTCTCTCTCTCTCTCTCTCTCTCTCTCAGTTCTGCCTCTCTCCATGTCAGTATGAACAACGGCCTGAGTTTTATCTCCAGTTCTGTGACCATCACCACCGTGAGCTGTGTGAGTACAGTAACCCCGCCGGACAGCAGTGCCAGCCCCACTGCTGCTGTATCTCTGGGCATTACGGCTCGCTCAGCTCCATCTGCTAAGTGTCCTCTGAACACAGTCAGTATTTCCTGTCTCACTCGCCCTCTCTCAACTAACTGTCCTCTGGTGGGGTGACATATTTTAAGAGCAGACTGCCACATTACAGCAGTTTATGCTGTTTTTGCCCCATGCAAGGGTTAAAGGACATTTACATTTACGCATTTAGCAGACGCTTTTATCCAAAGCGACATACAATTGAAGACGTACATCTTTAATAGGATTAAAGATGGATGTGAGAGCATGTTATACAATCACATTTCACCCCAAAAATCTAATTCATTTGGATTTAACATACATTCAAACTACATTTTTAATTTTAATTTATTTCACTTATTTTTTCATTTAATTTTTTGTATTAGCTATGTTGTATAACACCAGTAGCATTTAGAAAACGGTTCTTATAAAAATCACATTTTGCATGAAAAATGCAATGATTTTTTGTGTGATGCAAAAAAATGCAAATGATTTTTTACAGTAAAAATGAAAATGGGGATCTGACTAATTGTCATTAAAAAGTCTTTATGTTCTTGAAATTATGTAACAATTTCCTGTGAGGTTTTTTTTTGGCAAAATGTGACCCAGAATGTGACAAAAGTCTCAGACGGGTTTCTAAAGCTCCAGTGAGCTCATGAATCTCATGGCACCATCTCTCCCAAACCAGATCAAGATACAGTTTCCCCGTGTTATTTGCTGAATTACTGTTCTCATTTGTTTACTAAACCACATTAAACCACAAACCCTCTGTGGATTCCCATCCAGCCGGGTCTGAGTGTGGCATCCGTAGCGTTATTCCGCTTTATTGACTTTGGAACGTCATTCTCCTCCGTGTCTGTTTCTGCTGTTCCTCAGACTGACGGAACGTTCTTGGCCGTGGCTCTGCTGGTACTGCTGCTGTTGATCGCCATGGCGATACTCTGGTGGTTTTGGCCTCTCTGTTGCACTGTGGTAAGTTTTGCACCGAAGACCCTCTTCCTCACGATACTTTTGTGAAGTTACGCCAACCAGACCCCAATTATCCAGACAGAGTGCTGAGCTTTGCAACTGGTTTATGAGTCCAGCAACATCTTTTCTGAAATGAAAATAAGTTCTGAGCCATGGAAAACATCTTGCTCTGAGCTGTCATGGGATAAAGGCTAGAATTCAAAAATGCACTCGTTTAATTTCCATTGACGATACCTGTAATATGAAGAGCCCTGTAAGCGAATTCCTCTCATTTCTCGTCACAACAGATTGTCCACCAGCCGCCGCCACCTGTGATGGAAGACGATTCGGTGAGAGATGAGTTTAAATAATTGTTCAAACAGAAGCTTTTAGGTGTCATCAAATGACATCAAATCTGATTGGCTGTCACGTGTCTCATTTGAAGGTTTGAGCACAAGCACCAATAAGATTTGAGAAGTATGGCACAGGGAAAAGTTCAGATTTTATCTTGGCACAGTGTCCCGGCAGGAACAACAGTATGTTTGTACTTTTTCCTCAAACAAGATTTCTCCAGAGAAAGTTAATCATGGTTTCTTTAGACAAAACGTCAGCTGACGTTTGTTTCAAATATTTGCTCTACAGTTTTCACAGATGTGGCTACAGATGCCAAGCTGAAAATGACAATAGATAGAGTTAGAGGACAATTACGGAGTCAAAATGTATTACAACAGTTCCACTCAAGAAATATTTGTGCTTACTCTTCAAATGAATTCTGAGAACGATTTAACTATCATTTGTACATTTAAACCTGGACACTTTCCACTTTCCAAAACTCTGATCCTTCAAAACAGGAAATTCCAAACGTTTCAGGCAGGTTGTTTAGGGTTTAAGGTAACAGTGACTTTAAATCGATTCCTGGTTCCTGCTGCGAACTCATCAATTCTCTGCTTCACCTCAGAACCAATTTGTTCTCATCTGAGAGAATTCAAACACAACAGTAACAGATGAAAGTCTCACAGACATCTTAACACATTTTCAGTGAAGACAGTGCTGAAGACAGTTAGCTAAAGCTACAGTATGTGTCATTATATTATAATCACCCTAGCAGGAACGTTCTCAGAACATCGGCTAATGTTACAAAAGTAAAAAATGTTAAAAGAACGTTCCTATGACCATGCAGTAATGTTAATACAAAATCTAGACACATTCCTGGGTCAAAAATAAATTTTTAATGTATCTATGTATTTTTCATACAACGTAAAACTCTTAAAATGTCAGGGTTTTTGTAGAAGGTTATACGAGGTAATTAAAAAATGGGACTTGGTGCTAAAAGTGCCTCTGGGTTCTGTCCGAGTGTGATGTCATTGCATGTGTTGCAGTCAGACAGCTGGAAACACAAGAGAACCAAATTTTAATGAGTAACATATGCAATCTAGAGAGATTGTAAGATTTGACATCATTTCCTGTCTGCATTTGGAAAGGATGATAGATTGTGTGTCTAATTCACACAAATAATGAATTGGTCTCTTAGCACCCAATGTTCTGTACAGTTCATTGAGCATGAAAAAATTAAAATGTACAGTTGTTAGTAAGTTGTTAGTAGAACAAAGCTTAAATAACGCTCTTATAACAAGCAATAACGTTGATACAGCATTTAACATTTGGGTGTATGGTACATTCTACAAACTTTGAAAACGCTTTTATTATTAATGGAAAAAATTTGGAAACATTCTTACAACCTGAAACTGTAAAAATATAACATATGAAGAATGACAAATTACTGGGTAAATTATTTTAAAGAGGCCACAGCCTGAAATAACCTCACAGCTCAGTAACACTCCACTCCCTGAATCCCTTTAATTTGAGCCTGTTTTCTCTCTCACTAAAGGATGAGGAGGAAGACGGCTATCCGAAGAAGAATTGGCCGACTGTGGACGCCTCATATTACGGTGGCAGAGGAGTTGGCGGCATTAAAAGAATGGAAGTAAGTGGGAATGTGTTTGGAGGAGAGAATCACTTCCATTTGCTCCAGTCCACTGAAGTGTGTGTGTGTATATGTGTGTCTGTGTGTGCATGTGTGTGTATGTGTCTGTATGTGTCTGTGTGTGTATGTGCGTGTCTGTGTGTGCATGTGTATGTGTCTGTGTGTGTGTGTGTGTGCGTGGCACAACTCCAGGTGCGCTGGGGAGATAAAGGGTCCACTGAGGAAGGAGCCAAACTTGAGAAAGCCAAGAACGCTCGAGTGAAATTGCCAGACCAAGAGTTTGAGTTCCCACCAACCAGAACCCTGAACAACGGCATGCGGAAACCCTTCTCTTCTCAGAAGTGGTACTCACCCATCAAGGTAGATCTGCTTCTCCTCAGGCAAACATCTCACCAGCCTTTCCTCTGAAACCCACCACATCAAAGGCAACAGCAGGAGAGTGTTTAGTGTCCAAAACTTGGACAAGTTTTGGACACTAAATCTTTGCCTTTGTGAAAGATGTTAAGATTACAAGATCACCAAAAGAACTTAAAACAATTTAAGTACATTTATGTTGCCTCTATTTTTAAAGGAAACCCCAGATTTTAGTGGATCCATTAAAGCATTTAACTTTATATCAAATATTTTATCATTTAAAACCTAACAAACACCTTCTAACAAAAATCTATCTTATATTTAAGATAAATACAACTTTTCTTTGATATTTTGTTGACTAGGATTCAAAAATAACATTAAGTAATATTAAAAAGTAATATGAGATTCATACTGTACATTTTTATCACCCATTTATTATAGCTAGATGAATAATAAAAAACTAGTTTCTTGACCCTCCATAACAAAGTCCTCACATAAAGTTACATAACAGATATGGATGACCCAATACAGCAACTTGCTTACTCTACGCTCATTTAGTCGACATTGAAAATGTGGACAGGTCTCCAGACAGCGGAGTCATTAACAGACGCGCTGTGCTGTTGTGGTGTCTTCGGCCAGTCCGGGAAATGGCTCAGGCGTTGTTTCGTAATGTCTTTGTCAGCTGGAAGGAGTTAATATGAAGCAGACGCTGAAATTATTTGACTCAGGAGAGATGAGCTTAGCAGAGCTGGTCTTTTTCCTAACAAAACAAACTCCTTTTCTTTTTTTCCTCCATCTTGGGATTATTTTTGGGTGACAATTCATCCTGAGAAGCATAAATCAGACTAATATACAGAGTGACAATAAAGCTACTGTATGTTGTTTTTGTTTCAAAGTCTGAATTTTAGCCAAAGGCTTTCTTAGAAATTTCAAAATTAGTTTTTCAAATGTTTTTATTTGTCACTATAAAGCCTCAATTTGTAGCTTGTTGCTTAAAATTTTATACAAGACACCAATGTTTACAGTTAACGTATTATTAACAATCTTCAGAACCGCTCATCCTTCATAAATATTTCAGCTTATGATTCTACACTTTTTTGTTGTTGATCACTTACAAATCTGATGCAGTTTGATTTTTATAACCAAAGATTATTTGGTGTCTTTAGGGTAAACTGGACGCCCTGTGGGTGTGGCTTCGAAGAGGATATGACCGTGTGTCTGTTATGAGACCTCAGCCTGGAGAAAAGGTGAGAAACAGCGTCACACGCATCACAAATGCTCCATATATTCATGTATGTTTTCCATATATTCATGTATGTTTTCTCAAAGCATGATTTAGTAACAGCGAAAACATTATGTGGGTCATGTTTACCCACACGGTTTAGCCATTTAATGTCAAAATATAACATACCATCCAGCTCATTGCTTAAATCTAAGTCAACCGTGTTTTTTTTAACATGGAAAAACTCTATAAAATGGGATTGAATGTGGCTGGTTTTGTTACCACAAAAGGCAAAAGCAGGTAACGTCCAAAAATAGTGTGTCTCTGGGTTCTTTCAGAATCTGTCCTCATCGTAAATGTTGCGGGCAAATTGTGAGAAACACATGACAAACATTTAGGGTTCGACTGAAGATAAAAGCAGGCCAGATGTTTGTAATAACAGCAGTCAGAAAGAGACAGAATGGAAGGTACTTAGAATCTGGCTTGAGTTCAGACCAAAAGCACCAGTCTGATGTTGCTACTGCCTAAAGGAATGTAGCTTAGTCTGCTTAAAACATTAAAAACTACCCTCCTCTTTCTCTTAAAAGAATGCTAAAGGGAGAGTTTGATCCACTGTGGCAAATAGTGCAGGAATAAATTCTGTTTTTCTGACAGAAATCTCATGACCTCTAAAATAAAAGTGATGGCATTTGTTTGACTTTTCACAAGCAAACAAAACCTTCTGTGGACAATATAAAACATTATTAAACTGCACTGAAAGTTTCTGTGGATTAACTCAATGTTGTAAACGTTCATCTCACGATCTGTGCATTCAGAGAGTTGTTTCATTCTGAGGAAAAACTGACTTCAAACAAGTTGGAACTTTTGGAAGAGACATTTCCTTGATCTTTGAAATGAAAAGTTCAATGTTCTGTGATTCATAGTCCAAAAAGTCCAAAAATATGCTTTATTGTAATAAAAATTTATGAACAAGTTGTTATAAAATATAAATCCTTAGATCAGTTTGACTCTGGATTATATAAACAAGTTTTATTCCCTGCTTTACAAAATGTTATCTTAAAGCTGCCACACGTAATGTTTTTGGTTAAAAATAAACAAGTTATTGAACATATACATAAATCAGTGTTCAAAATTCTGATTTATAAAACTCTCAGGTCTGAGATCCAGGAAATGTCAGTTTGTCTTGATTTGACAAAGAAAAGTACATAAGGTAAAATGCAATATTACGGTTGGAACAGAAAAGGCGCTTTCAGCTTTAAAACAGATTTCAAAGAAAACTGAATTTCACCAGATTTTCACGTTCTTTCTAGGGCCGCTGTATGAAATTTACTCATGTCAAATCCTGCCCTCCACCTCAATACCCCCATTACAACAACCCCTCGAGTCACATCTACAGCCTTCCCCACAGCACATGCCCCCCTGTCCCACAGGGAACCCTACCACCCATCCCACCCTGCTCCGCCCACTCGCCAACCTCCATCCTGCCCCCTTTGCCCTCCACCCCACCCCCATCCTCTATATCCCCTCCCCCTTACACTCCCCCTCCAGCCAGAACTCTGCCTCCAACCTGTCTGAGCATCAACGTGACTTTACCTCCTCCTCCTCCCACACCACCACCAATGAGTTCGCCCCACACCTTGCCTCCGCCCCCTCTGGCAGCTCCACCCGGACGAGCTCCGCCTCCTTCTCGTCCACCACCGCGCCCAGGACTTGAGGTTCCTGACCTTCCCTAAAGAAGAGCCAGAGTTGTTCCACCAGGAATGAAAGATCTGAACATCAGAGGAGATAAAATAGTTTTGTGTTTATGAATTATGAAGGCATTTGACATGTTCCAAATGGTTTCATCACATTATTAACATGTCTTGATGGATCAAGCTCTTGCGTAGCTACATTACATACCATCATTTTCCTTAGATGCCACGTTAGCAACTGTTGCTACTTAGCATCATTTTGGAAGGTCCAACTGGTAACACATGCAAGAGAACAGAAGCAGATTACATTACGTGTCCTTTGTAATAGTATATTTTTAACTTTCTTTTTAGTTAAAGTAACCAAATATCCTTAGAAAAAGATACTTAGCTGAGGAGTTTAACCCGTTAGTCACTTTTGATGGTTTATTGACAGCTGGTTGGCTAGTCATTATTTCTTATGAGGTCAACTCCAACCGTTGTCCTAGTAATGCTGTTAAAGCAACTATGTCACATCTGTGGTCACATGACACAAGATGGTCAACAAGTCTCAGTAAAGACATGGATCTTAAATTTGTACATATAAATGCTTTGAAACGGTGAGCTAATGATACAAAAACAGCTCAGTAACAAAGTTGCTTAATGATCTTTTATTTAAAACGTCTTCTATTCTGTTTAGTTTTTTGCACTTTCATCTCAGCCATACGTTTAAGAGTTTGGGCAGTGCTGAGTTTGGTAGCTTGAGCTATTTTTTTACTTTATTTTGTTCATTTTTAGTCTTTTGTATTTCGTTGGCCGGTTTGTAGGATTGTTGTGCTTCAGTCGTCGACAGCTTCACGTTACAGATGTTCGGTGAAACTGATGATAAACGAAGAGCATGTTTGTACACGCTTCAAATTAAATGTTGAAATTTGTACCTCTGTGTCGTACGTCTGGTCATGTATGCAATTTAGTTCTAACTGCACATTTGCGAATCACAGACTGGCATTTTCTAATGTTTTTTGCTTTAGTAACAAACACTTTTCATTAAGGACATTCTGCAGTAAGTCATGTGCAAATCAAATGTGATACACAGCACTGCTGCTGAATGGACTCAGTCTGTGCCGGCGACTGGGAAAACACTTATGACTGATATACTTATGCATGTAAACGTTTCACTGGCCTTTCACACAATGTTCCATATTTACACAGATAATACAGAATTTATTCACCAGGACAACATATTCCATTAAACTCAATAAAAGATTGTTGCGCTATATTCAGCACAACTGAGGTCCAAACCAACATTAAACAGATTTTGTTTGTACGTTTACTACTGACACACAGTTGTGGTTATTTATAGCACTGATTTGTAAATGCACATTATGTTTCACTACCAACATAATGGTTACTTTTGAAAGAACAGTACATTGTGATAACTGTGGTTTAACTTCAGTTACTGAGGTAAAACCATGGGGACTCACTGCCAGATTCTTACCCCCTTTATTCACATGATGTGTGCAGATTTAATTTTTATTACTGGCCTCACACACACCAACCTCTAACACTTACTAGGGAATCAAAATCTGGCTGCGTTTATCTCACTATTTTAGAAGCAACTTTAAAGATCAGAAGAAAATTGAGTTCTCACCTGATCTCTGAATCCTACACTGACAAAAACACAGATTAACTGCTGCTGTTTCTGTCTCTATTGGGCCTTAAGTCTCTAAGGCCCAATAAACGCACATAAAGGAAAAGATAAAGAAGTTACAGATAAATCAACACAAACATTGACAGTTTATAGCATGTAAAGAACGCATTACAATTATAGTTTTAACATCAAATGCAGATTAAATCTGAGATGCTCTGGTCAGCTAAAGTATTTAATTAAATTGATTTCTAATGTTTCTGCACATAAAATGTTAATGTGCATCAACAGTAAAAATTATGCCATAAACTCTATAAATATTTTTCATTATCAGAATAGCTCTATTTTATCTGTAATAAACCAATACAAAGTATTTTAACAGGGAAAATTGCACAACCTTTTAACGAAACCTTATGACATTATAAAAAACAGCCAGGATGTCACATTTTTTAACAGAAATATTTATCATGTATGAATTTACAGTAGGTGACAGTTGTATGTCCAGGTCTACGGTTTGCAAAAGTGCTTAATTTTTTTGCACCAAACTACAGTGTAGATGTGATGTAGAATAGACTTACAGCCTCTTACAGTCCTGTCAAAATGTCTACAGTACCTTGGAAGCACAATATCAGCAAAGAAACATGATTCACCAGCTATTTTCGTCCAAACTATATCAGACTTTATAATAAGAAGAACCTTCAGTCAGCAAAAATAGTTCAGCTGTTTTGTTTTGTAACTTTTAAACCTTCGATTAGTCTCTGATCATTAGTATTTTTCCATAGACAAACACTGAAGAAACAGCGTAACAAACAGAATTAATACTTTTGTCAGTTTCCTTCATCTTCACATTTGAATGTTTTGCGTGCGTCCTTTTATATTGGACTCAATAAATGGTAAGAAATAAATATATACATTGTATGATATACATACATATAAAATAGTATAAATTGTAATGAATAGTGTCAAAAAAAGAATACATGTGGATTACAGACCTATATAATTGATGGAAATGAGTTTAAAAACTCTATACGTCACATGGCGCACACAAGCAGAACACTGTGGTGAAGCTAAAGTGCCGTGGAGATGCTGAGTTCTGAAGATCGAGGTAGTCTAGAAGAAAAGCATCTCACCTTCTCCTACACCACAGATAACCACCAGCACTAGGGTCTGCAGAAGCTCTTGGTCTACAGCTTTAATACCATTTGGTTCCTTGGAGGAACAATAACCTAAAACACCTCAAGGCTTTCCCTGGGGCGCCCGTGGTTGGAACGGGGCCGCCAGGAACGGGTCCATCACCGATCGAACCCCCACCGTCCAGGAGTGAAGTGGTCCAACAGGGACGGAGCTCACAGCCGCCTGCTGGCCCACGCTGGAGACCACACGGTGGGCAGCAATCGGCTGTTGGGGCATCGGAGCGTCCACGCAATGTGGGAACCGAATTTGATGCAGGGATGGGTGGGACAAGATGGGCTCATTGCCATTGGGGCACAGCACTAAAGAATGGGGAACCTGGACAGATGACTGTGGTGGACCAGACTGATCTTTCCTCTTGCAGAAGGGTGCCTGAAGAAAGACATCAGACTGAGGATGGGCTCGGTGAAGTTGAGGAAAGGGCACACGGGTAAAAACATCTCTACCATCTCGCCCACATCCAGGAAAAGGGGCGTTCGAGAAGACGTCTGGAGAAGAAGAGGAATGGTCTTGGATGGCGGCTGGCAAGCGTTCAGAGGTCACGATATCGGGAAGTTCAGAATCTATCAGCAGAAGCTTCGAGCCGCTGCATGCATGGAGAACCTCATTTTCTTCTGCAGAACTTTTGCATCTCTCATTGGGGATCTCAGAGATCTGGATGCTGTTGGATCCTGTTTCCAGAACATATCCGTTCACACCAGGCAGATCATCTACAGAAGAGAAAAAATGGGGTACATATCAGAAAACAAGATTCTTTCTTGTTTCTTGTTAAAGTTTAATGCCATATAGACTGTTATATACTACATACTGAGAACATAAAAACTCTATTTTTAATTCAAAGTTTAATTCATTTTATTGTGTAATTCATAAAACCATATTATACGATGCTGACTGATGACTCAATACTAAATTAGGTTGTTTTTGCTTAAAACCTCTGGGCCTTAATAAACTCAGCTTTTTAAAAGTTCCTTTATAGGCTATGTGGTTTTACGGAATGAAACGTCATAAAATCCTGACGTTTACCTGAGGAAAATATCTACAAACATCTTGACATTTTTGATCACTAGTTTGTGAAGCATGTAAGGAGATGTTTGAAAGTGAACGATGGTTTATACAATAGTTGGGTCACTGGAAACAAAAACATTTACACAACACAAATATATATGGTGGAGGTTTAGAACAAAGACAGAAGTTTGACTATGAACAGCAAACAGAACCGAACCGTGGCTCCAAAACCAAGATGAAAACCAAACCGTGACACTGGTAAAACATGACACCCCTTGAAAACAAACATGGACTCCAATACAATATGAGGAACTGGATGAAAACTTCTTACCTGGAGAAGAAACAGCTGGGTCAGACCAAAGAGAAAAATAACAGCCAAGATCTTCAATAGTTATTATGCTGATGCGTTTTAGAAATTAGTTTACAAGTTTGTTGTAATGTTTAAATATAATGTTAAGACATCTTTGCCCTGTAATTTATACCCACAACTGATGCCTTTTTTTCTAAAGTCCTGAATATTTTTATAAACAAATTATATACAATTATTATGATAACAAATGAATATGTATGATAAACATTATTTATATATGCCTGTTTTCATAAAGTGTGTGTGTGTGTGTGTGTGTACCAACTGCAGTCATTACTATGTTAAAAGTGCATTCAGACAGACAAATAATTACAATAAACACAATATACATTCACATTTACATGTTTATTTAACACCCCTTTCTTTGTTTATTGGTTTTCACAAAAATAGAAGGTGCACATGAACCCGTCACTGTTCTAACACTGGGTTAAGGGTGTTGCTACAAAGACCAGGAAAGGAAACTCTGGGGATAAACATGGTCAGAAATATTTTTTTTTCTCTGAACAAAAACATCACATATAACGGAACCTTTGATTTTGCACAACAGCACAAGTTGAACGTAACCCGCTGGGCGAAGGTCGGTACGGGAACAACAAGATGAAGCGTTAGCATTGCATAGGTTAACATGAGAGTCTGTGGGTGGCTGTACAGAGGAGAGGTGAGGATACAGACTAATGCCATAATCGTCAAAGCCGACAACAGAAATCAGGTCGGATCCCTGTTGATGTTTTCGAGGATCGCGGACACGCAATTCTGTGCTTGCGCCAAAACGCCCCGTTAAACATCCCAAACTTTCATTGCAACTTGAGGTCTCACTGATTTCATCTTTCACGTTTGCTACATATTATTTGTCTTTTGTTGTGTTTCTGAAGCTCATGTCTGGGCAGTACAACAACATCTGATCGCGGTACAACAACATCTGATCGCAGTACGAGACATTATGCATCGTGCGTAAAAATGCGGTCGATGTATAAACTACCCAGGCGGTCATGTTAGTGTCAAACGATTATTTTTAATTTTTTTTATACAATTCAATGAATTTATGCTTAACAAATGCAATATCGTTTTATCACTTGATGGTTTTTTTTATTCAGTTTATAAGGCATAAACGCAAACCTAAAGATAAACATATTGGGAAAACATAACGATTAAACGAAAGTTACATTTAAGACACGAATTACAATATTAACAAAATGTAAAATTCAACTTTAAATTCTCCACATTTTCTCCAAAATCAACCATTAAACGCATTTCTTAAAGTCAATGTAACTTCAATGCAATTGAAAAAAGGCTCCATTCATTCCTACAGCTGAATTAACACACGTGTCATTTCTACTTAATCTGTTCTCACTCAGGTCCTGTAACAACGAACGACTCTCGGGGGGGAAATGAACCTGTGCTTAAAACAGGGACCTCAACACGTTGCACAACTAAGACTAACTACTTATTTACCCTACGTTCACACATACACACATACACACACACACATACAGTACCGATATGAAGATTGGCCACAGACATGTCTTAACTGTATATTTATAACACTGCCATGCTTTGATATGCGATTGATGCGGGAAAGCACGTCTCTTTCAAAAATGGTGATTGATATAAACGGTTACGTACAGCGTTCAAAGAAACGTTCTTGGTTTAATACAGGCCCAACCAATAGCGTTTATGCCATAATATCTGTTTCCAAAACCAAATCATTGATTTGCAAACGGTTAAACACTCATGACTGAATAAAACGGGTCAGTTTTTTCTTCTGACGACAAAATAATCCCATTTTACTTCCACTGTAAGTGTGTCACTGTAACCACGATTTCTTCCTATGCTGATATTACGTTTGACTCAGCTGAACTCGTATTACAAACCCAGAAAATTCCTTTATAGATGTGAGATTGTACAGCATTTAATGTCCAGATCAGAACCGAGATATCTGCACAGAAACAAAAGGCAAACTGTGCAACACACAAATGATGTCAAACCGAGTCGTGCAGTCGCATTTCACAGGGTGGTTAAAAGATTGATCGTGTTCTCATAGGACTCTGTTAACACGATCTGGCCATTAGTAGATGAAACCAGCTATTTAAATTGCAAACACGGCTCAACACGCAAAACAAAGAAATAGAGTCTCGTCTTAAATAAGTTTCATATAACCCATGTACACGTATCTGCATTTATATATGGGTATCCGTTTCATACATTCATTCTCTAGAAGTCTATTCATATTCACATATAATCTTAACCGTATAGGAAATAATTCTTTTAAATTATTCTTGTATACTGTGGGGAAGGATGCAGATTCCTGCTAAACGTTGGAACGGATGCTTTATACACGAGAGGCACAAATCACTTCTGTAGGGCTGGAAAATCAGATACTGTAGATATACAACAATTTACATCGTTTTGAGCCAACAGACAACATCAATAGAGCTATTTACAAAGAACAACAGTGAGTACGATGGTAGGAAGGTCATGGAATGAGAACGTTGGTTCTACTCTATCTGTGATCTGTTTTAGTACTTGAGGATGGAAAAAACGTCTGAGTGAAGCTAAATTCTCGCGAGCTGTGCTTGCCCAACTGCAGTAAATATCCAGCTGAAATATCCAGCTCCTGTCTGTAAACATTTGGTTCTCTTTGTACTTTAATCTCTGTTTGGAAGGAACTAACAGAAAAAAACCCTGTTTAATCTCAAGACGAGGTTAAGACAGTTATGAGCGTATGCAAAGCCAAGCTGTACTGAAGAGAGGATTCAACAAACATCTACTCTGAAGCTCACGTTAGACGGTGCACTTAACACCTGCCATGGGTTTGTGTCCACAGGAATAACAGATATGGACACCGGTGAAAAAAGGACTGGAGTCGAGCCTGCAGTATCTTTAAACGAAAGGCTTGAACGAAACACTTGAACAAAAACTCTGAGGAAATAAATTGCATGTGCAGGGATGCTGGGAATCACAAAATCAAACGAAAAATGACGCTAATGATGAGAGCAGATGGACGTTAGCGACAGGAAACGTAAAAGTATGATGTGATGAAGATGATGAAATCAAAGGGAAGGAAGAGCTTCCTAAGAGACGGAAAAGAAAGACAGGAGCTATGAGAGGGTGGAGGAGAAGACAGCCAGGAGAGGGAGAGATTGGAGGTTAAAGGCAGAAGACAACAGGGATGGTTGGTCCTCATCTCAGCAGAAGCATCAGGAAGGTCTAGAGGTCAATGAGTTGGTCCACCAGCAGCAGAGAACGGGCCAGGTTGGGCAGGCTGGACTCAGAACTGCCACTGTTACTGCGAGAGTGACCTCCTAAAAGAGGCCAGACGGACAGGGAGGTTAGGGGCGGAGCAGAGGGGCGGACAGTCGGAAAGACCGAGGAAAGGGGGGCAGAAGAAGAAGAGAGGAAGAGAAAGACACAAGGGTCAGTGAACGTCACCAAATGTCGAGAGCAACCACCCGCATTATCACAAAAAAGTAGGTTTTGAACAATACTGGGACAGAATGTTATAATTACTTTTTTTACAATTTAAAAATCATTTAAACGTACCTGAGAATAAAACACCCTTCAATGAATTGTGAAAGATAATGGATATATAAGACTAGATTAAACTCAGAGCATCATTAGAGTAGAATGTCTCTCGCTAAGAGCTCTTTTAGCTAAACTGAACATATTGACAGAGAAGAACATAGAGAGTTGTATAACATCAAATCAACAAACACACAACATCTTATTGCGATGCCCTCACTCACAGGCTGACGTGTGAAGGACTGAAATCTTTTATCAAAGACTCAACAAATCATTAAAAATACTTTCAATTCAATTCTTTAACATTCACAATTCTGTCCTACAATGAATCATCGTCTCACAATCAAACATTTCATCGTCGTATCGTCGCAACTGTAGAGAAACAATAGTTTTGAAATGTTGTGTTTGAAGTGCTGTGGGGGTGTAAAGTGTTCGGCACGACCTAGAATCAATCTTTATGACAGCTTACCTTGAGAGTTTTTGGAGACCAATACGGGTATGGGGTCAAATTCATCTTCATTGACTGTCTCGGAGCTTGAAGGTTCAAAGCCTGACATCAAACAGGAGTCTGCAGCTGAAAGACAATATTAGGTGGAAGTGAAGGTTAGAGGGGGCAGGTGATTTAAGAGGGTGGGTGGGGTACAATGGGACACAGACGGGTGAAAAAACTACACAACTGGTAGTTTAATGTCAACTTAAAATAGTTATTGATAACTGCAGCATGATAACTGAGAAAGTGATTGATTGGTCGGACCTGGTATGTTCTGGGAGGGGCCTCCTGAGACAAGTGCGAAATCATCCAGACAGGAGGCGGAGCCAGATGTGAGAGAACAACCCAGCAGAGACTCTTCTCCAATCAATGTGTCTGTATAGCAGTGGGAGGAGTCAGAGAAACATTGCATAGGCAATCAAATGATATATGCTAACTACATACAAATATCAAACTTTTACTGACATATTCTTATACAACAATAATATATTCCAACCAATAAGGGCAAAAAAGGATGCAGAAATTTTTATTTGTAGTCAGCTACATTATTCACCTTAGAAGGCAGTTTTATTTGATTGTGATGTGAGTTATGCAGCTGGGCAGAAGTTCTGCTGTCTGTCTCTGAGTGGAATATTTTACCTGCAAGCGATGCAGATGGTGGCTCTGCCTCCACGGGGATAATGTGTGACTGAGGGGCCTCCAGGCCAGGAATCAGAGAGTCCAAACACACTTCTGCTTTGGCTGGAAGACAGAGTTGGAAGAAATACAGGTAAAATAAATGTCCCACCCCCTCACACAAGACTGTCTAACTGACACGTAGAACAGCCAATCACAGTTCTCTCAGCTTTTATGTCCCAAGTTAATATAAAACTAATTAACCACAATGAGACAGAGTAAATAAACAATAATGACTGTGCAAGTGGTGGCACAGAACAGACTCCAAGACTACAGGAAAATGTGTTGAAATAAATTACATTTATATTAAGCTCACATAAACAACCTTCACAGCAGATGGAGTTTGACCTCCAGGGTTGATTTACAAACGTAAATAAGTTCCACTAGAATGTTCTGGAACATTTATTTTTGGTTTTTGTAGTTACACTTGTGGCTTTTCTCGCCAGGGCTTCTCACGCAGCGATTCCAGCCATCTCTGCCCAGACTTTTCTTATCTCAAACAAAAATGTCCATTTCTTTTCCCTCCAAGCTAAATTTTATCACAACAAAATGTTGAATTTACTGCAATATCATGGAACCCTCCAGTCAGTCACAAACCCCTTGTCACTATTTGAGGCACAACGTTTAGCTCAGTCTAAGTGAGTGAGCGAGCGAGCATGCAGCCAGACAGCCAATCAGAGCCGTTACCATCTCTGATGTCATCCATGGAGCTGCCAAAGGGGTCGGCCATGGACAGCAGATCAGGGAGCATGAGAGAGGTGTCTGGAGATTTCAGGCCCTCAATCAGCTTCTCTGTAGGGTTAGCCAGCGAAAACAGGCAGAGTTAGCCAGAACAAACAGGAGGGGATAATGGAGGGTTTGGAAGCAGGGATGGCGGTTAGAAAATGAGAATAGGCGATGTGCATGGAAAGACAAAATGCTACTGAATAATTATTGATTGTCAAAATTAGTTACTGCAGCAAAAAAATAGCATAAAAAATGCAAGAGGGACAAAAATGCAGATACAGCAGTAAGATAGATTACAGTCAGTGAATGAAACGATGAATGTCGAATGAAACAGAGCCCTGAAAAGGATTTATTTTAACAATTGTGATAATTGTTGACAGACTTTATAAACCAGCGTTTATAACAACCACTGTTATAAAAAAACGACCCAGAAAAGATCGCCTACGCTGCCGTCAACACTTTATTTTTGTTTTTTGTTTGTCGACAGCACAAGACAAAAGCAAATGAGTTGACGAAAACAGAAATAAAACAGAATGTATAATAAAAATAGTGTATAATGTTGTTAAGGTGGGCCTCCGCATTACCTGGCACAGCTAGCAAACCAGCGCCTGGTACCAAACCCAGAATATCAGCAGGTCTTTCAGCTGGATGGAGCAAAGAAACACAACAAGACTCAGAACACAAAGAGCACTGAACGGATAAGAGCTGCGTAAGAGGCTGGCAGTCATTAATGTTGGGCTTTGGTGTAAACAAAAAAGGTAGATAGACGCTGAAGGACAGCTCAGTGGGGATGCTGGGGTCATTTGTGGAGAGATGTTGGAGACTCCAATGTCGTGATGGAGGGAACGGTCTTAATAGAGCCTCCTGCTGAGCCTGGTGACCGACTACTGACAGTAACTGAGCACGGCTCAATAGTCAGCGAGGGAGGACATCAACGGTAAAGAGAGAATGTGACAGAATACCTGAGAGGTACCGTGTACCGTGGAGCTGAATATAGACACAGAGGTGGCTAAGATGATATTTGGTATAAATAAGAAAAAACAGAAGAACTTGAACATTTCAAAACTGAAGCCTGAACAATAAGGTTATATACAAGTAGCAGTTGTTTGTATTTCATAGACTGTAGATTATGATTCTATAGGTCCAAAGACCTGCAGAGTTTAGCTTCAACCGACTCTAACACACCTGCCTGAATGCTTTAAAAAAAAAACTTAAAATACTAGTAATTTTCTGTCACAAATGTATTTATTCAATGGAGACATACATTAAACCACTAGAATTATTTGAAATGGATGAGCATTTTGGAGCTTTAAAGCTGTCGCTGTCATTATAAAGCTGGGAAGAGACAGGATATTATTTAGTAAAACTTCAGACGAAAAACGAAATTATAGGGTGAACATTTTTTGGATAAATTATTACTGTGATTAGGGGTGAAGCTGAACTCTGTAGATCTCCATTAAAAACTCTTTAGTAAAAATGGTGGGTTTGTAAAAAATGACACCGTCTCTTTAAATATTCTTCAGGACCGTTTGAAGATGCACCTACCAGCAGATGGAGGAATAAGATCTGCAGCTTCCAGTCCAGGAATGAGACTTTCAGTGGTGACAATCAGAGGTTCCACAGGCTCTGTGTCAACAAACACTTTCACTTATACACCTCATTTCAGAACCACCAAGAGGTTTGTGAGATTTCAGACGCTGGAGATTACCGTCGGCTAGTTTGGTGAAGTCTTTGTTGAGCAGGTCCTCGGCTGTGAGTTTGGAGAAATTATCATCGCCGAAGGGATTCCAGGACGGTTGGTCCGGGGGGCTGGTCAGGCTAGCGGCCGGGGCAGGGTCCTGTGGGGCAGATATGTCACCCTGCTGGGCAGGCTGATAAACGCTCTGTTGAGAAGACTGGGGCGAGTTTGATGGGGTGGCGCTAGCTGACCTGTATTTGTACCAAATTAAATGTATTAATTTATTGAAATTGTAAATGTAAAGAGTTTAAATTGCATATTTCATATTTATAAACTAAATCCCTTACTTGGATTTGTTAAGGCTGGCCTCTGCTGTGGCTGCCTGCAGCTGCTGAGTGGATTGGCTGACCGGCACTCCAAACATAGCGCTGTGGGTGACATCACTCTGAATCCGCCTGTGCCCCGCCTTCTGGGCCGTCCTTGGGGAAGAGGGAGGAGTCTGAGACAGCCCAGGGGCTGCAGGCTGAAGGGTTAAAGACAATAAAAGAATTAAAAGTTAAAGAGCTCATCAAATACTGGATGTGGAGCAAAGCATGAAATGAAAATGCAAGTTAAATGCTGTGAACGACAAAAAATGTAAAAGATTGAGATAAACAAATACCAACATGATCAGTTCTGTTCTTTGCAGTCTAAACCTCAAGTTTTAATGAAATCCAGGCAAATTTTAATAATCACAATCTGAATTTTTAACCAGTTTTAGGCCAAAGAATCAGATTAGAACCTCAGCATTATAGACTCCTCATTAAATAAATTATACAGCAACGTATGAGGCTACAACAACTAAACTGTAACAACTAAACAAACTGATGCAATTTCATCCCCTGCAAAGTGAAAATTTGAACATTCAGTGCTAAAAATGAGGCTGAATCATTAAAACAATTTCCTTATTTTACATTTAAAACAATTCAAGCAAAACAAAATCATTGCACAAAATCAAGCGTACAAATCACAAACAGAAACTATAACAGTCTTTTCAGATTATTAATGATTATTCCTTTATGACACGGAACCAGACAAGAAAAGCAAAGCAGGGATGAATGCAAAAACAAACGACAGAAACAAAACGAATAATGAGCGTGAAGTAAACGATGAGTGATGCTGCTTTTCATTGAAGCAGGGGAACAGCAACATGCACTGGGTATTACCCTCTCATCAGCTCTCTCTTGGCTTAGCTGAGTTTGAAGTGGCGGCTGCTGGACAGTCGGCGGGACCACCGCAGGCTCCACCTGTGCTGGGGGCGGGGCACCGGCCGGCTGAGCAGCAGTGGGTTGGCCAGAAACAGACTGCTGCTGTTGAACCACTGATGCTTGCTTACGACGAGCACTGCGGGCGGGTGCGGTGGGCGGAGCTGGGCTGGATGGGGGAGGAGTTCCAGCTGCTTTCTGAGGGGCGGGGCTGCTGGCTGCAGCTGGGACTGTGATTGGCTGCACGAGCTGTCACACAGACAGGTACCAGACAACTATACTATGAACTGCAATCGTTTATAGTGCAGTTTAACTGCAAACACCCCAGACCCTGTTGCTTAAAGACAATGTCATTTCCCATCATGCTTTTAGTGCAGACAAGCTGAACTGTTTCATGTCAGCATGACATCATAACAAGGACAGTATTTTCAACCGATATACACCTGGCAGTGATTTCCAGTGACTGGTCCTGTGCAAATGAGCCTATTAGCACAATGAATGGTAAAATTTTGGGGCGGGGATATGTAACCTAACCTAGTTTTTGATACAAGTGGCACAGATATTACACACCTCCACCTTTGGTTTGATGTTCGTTTTACAAACTATAAAATAAAATTTGTTTTCCAAAAGGAAAAACAAAATAAAAACACATTCATTACATTAACTGCCTCATTTTCATTTCCCAAACACAACACACTGATTACATAAACATGCAAAATGTGTTAAAGTAGTAATTCATTAAAATAAACTTCAAATCAGAACAACAATCTCACTCCCACTTTAATTCCAGTTATTTGTAGCAGTGACATCTCGTAGGCTGCAAAGTATTATTTTCCCTGACAACCAAAATAAAACATTTCCTGTTCTGCATTAGATAAAAACTCTCCACAAATATTTTCAGCTCATGTGGGTTTAGCTGCAGATTCTCATTAAACCATCGAGACGAGAGAGAGAAAAACAGAGACGTACCATTTTCTGCTGTGGACCGGGAGACACTTGAGTTTTCTGAGACTGCAGCGCTGCGGCCGGCTGAGACAGATTCACACTGACGGCTGACAGAGAAAGTGGACAGAGGTCGGTGGCGTGAACTGGTGCATAATGGGGAATATTTAGTGAATTTTAATGAACTTTTTATAAAACCATGAAACATTTTATGTAAATAACTATGACTGGAAAGTTATTATTATGATTATATAAAACATTCATATATATTCCATATAATATATTACGGTCAACAAACACAGAAAGTAATGTATATTAAAAATATTCCATATCTGAAAATATATTAAATATATTTACATAATAGAGGCACTGAATAAATGTTATATTTATGACAGTATAAAAAAATGATCAGTTCACATTATTTGATAAAAACTGAACTTTCTTTAAGATTTGACTGCGTTTATACACACAGACCAGTGACCTGTAGTTTTATCAGGTGTCATGTTGGTACCTATAGGCTGGGTCGCCCCAGTGGGCAGGTTGGCTCTTTTGCGTGGGGTAAGAGCAGCAGGCTGGATGGGCAGGATGCCCCCTAGTGGCTGAGGCTGGGATTGTGCAGCTTTGGGCCGCTGGCGGGGGGTGATGGAGGTCTCGGTGGTGGGAATGGGGTCTGTAAGCCTATGAGACAAAAATCCACATTTTACAGCTGGATCAGACGTACCGATCCACTTAAAACAAGGCCAGCAGCCTCCAAACACGTACCTCGCCTTGGTTTGCGTTTGGCTCTTTTTGGCCGCTGCTTCACTCGCTCTGATTGGCTCGGGAAGAGTTGCAGGAATGGGAGAATTCTGTGGGACATATTTGAGATTATTCCTTTGTTTAAGATTCCGGAATGCTGATTCACAATAACACCCAATCCAATAATCACTCCCTTAATCCCTGAGGCAGAACCACCGATCCCACAACAGGCTCCTGGCACCGACCCAACAGCAGAGGACGAGGACGTAAGGGCACTAACCTTAACATTCTGGACAGGGCAGTCCCGCCGGGCCAGTTTGAAAGCAAAGAAGGACACCTGATAAATGTCAGGCCTCTTATCAGGCTCCGGCTCCAGCATGTAGCCTGACACGCCAACACCACAGAGAGAAAGAGAGAGGAAGAGGAGAGGTCGAGCATGTTCCCATGTGACGGAGAGAGAGAGGAAGAAAGGCATTAGTGTTTATCAACAGGTGCAAACCATAATGTTTGTCTCTCTACCGCCACCTCTGTTTGAAATGTAAAAATGCAGGTCAAGGCAGCTGTTCCTTTATCCCTCCTATTATCTTTGGGGTCAATTTGACCCCATTCAATGTTTAATGTCTCTAAATGCATGGTTGGCACAATTTTTTGGCTTGTTATTTAATGGCTATTTAGGAAGTCAACAAATAAACAAAGTACTTGACACACAAACTTGGGTCTTTAAATTGAGGGTAATAGGAGGGTTAATAAAGACCCATTGAACAGAAATGAGATCAGGAGACGGAGAGCTGAGCGGAGAGAAGGAAATTCTTACGGATAAGACGGTGCATGTCCTGGGAATAGCGGGAATTGTCTGGAATGGTGAAGCTGCCGTCGCATATAGCCACCTGACTCTCTCCGAAGGGTAAAGTAAAGAAACAGAGCTTGTACAGCAGACAGCCCATGGCCTGAAGAACAGAACCATGTATATCAAACAAACCATCTAACTGGAAACCTTGAGTTCCTCATCCACCTACTTTTTCTTTAGTTTTATCTTTTCTCCACTTATTTCATCTTTCCAGTTTCAAAAGACTTCTGAAAAACACTTTAAAAACTTTGAAGAATTTCAAATATTTGAAGAATTATTTAAATGAACCATGTCTCAAGGTTTTCTGTAAGTTAACAATGTTTGTTAATATCTACTGACCATTTAGTAGCTTCTCTTTGAATTAAAAACCGTTTTGTATCTTTAAGTCTTCAGAATTAAAATGACTTCTTTATTATCTATGCCTGTTAGTAACTTAAGCAAGGCAATACATTTTTTCTTACCCAGATATCTGCTTTGGTGGTGATGATTTTGCCGTTGTACAGATTCACCATTTCTGGGGCACGATAGGATAAGGTTGTATACCTAACCACACATTACAAAACACTGGTCATTATACCTCAGATCATACACAATTACAGCTGCAACACATAATGGTCGCCACCTCGAAACTCTAAACATTGTGTTGCAGGATAACTAATGTACCATTTAGCATTACTTATGTTAGTCAAATGAAGCCATTTCCCCCCAAAAATCAAACCTGACATCTTAAATTATAAGCTATTATTTTAGGCTTACAATTGCGATAACACAATAACCCAAACAAATTTTAACCCAAACACCCTGGGGACTGCAGCTTTGTACTGGATGAAATAGTATTATTGTGACTTCAAAGCAAGAGTTAAAAACCTAATACGGATCAACAAGCTGTTACAACACAAACTATATTTCACATCAACAGAAAAGTGCAGAGAGATACTTTTTGATTTCATCTTCCACAGCAGTGACTCCTTCAGTCTGAGGGTTTTGAAACTTCATGGTGGCGCTGCCAAAATCACAGAGAACGTAGTGTCCTCTATCATGGAGAAGAATATTTTCCACCTGCCATATAAAGACATCACATTTGATACACTTTCAAGCTTCAGTGGAACAAAACCTCTTGATGTAATTAAATGAATCGCCCACCTTCTGTTCAAAGGTTTGGAACAGAAGCGGTTACTTAACATTGTACCAGTCGCACATAACTGTAAACTGATGTGATCAAATAGGCCACAAAAAGATTTTCAATACAATAAAGGCCACTTCTTGGAACAGTGGAGCTTGTAATGGGTACAGAAAGAGCATGAAAGACAAACAAAGGAAAGAACCTTGAGATCTCGGTGGATTATGGGAGTTTTGTACTGGTGGAGTCGTGAGACGGCTTCAGACGTATCGCAGAAGATCTGGAGGACTTCCTGTTCGCTGAAGCCCGTTTGTAAGCGCTGATTCATCAGATTCACCACCTGACCACCTACACACACGCAAACACACACACGCAAACACATACACATGCAAACACACACACACGCAAACAAACACGCACACATAAACACACACAAACACAGTAACACACAATCAACTAAAGCTTCTCATTATTCAGTACTCTTTAATAACATTAAATAACATCTGATTAATGATAATACATGCAGATTAACACAATAAAAAACTGTCTTATCTTCCTCTGAGCTTTGACCTTGCATAACCTTGACTGCACTAACACCATTTCATATTATATAATGAAATATCAGGTTACCAATGAACATGTTTGTCTCATATTTTAAGAATAACCCTGAAACACCACATTTGGCTGTTTAAACAACAAATTCTCATCCAACTCTTGATTGGTCACATGTGCAAACACAAAATCTCACACACACACACACACACACATCCTGAACACATATGTTAGCACTCACATGCCCGGCAACCAAACCAAATTCACTTTCTTTGACTCTACCGAGTGTTTGAAGTCAGTTATTACAGAGGTTCAGTTGGATCAATATTGGATCAATTTCTGACACACTCTTTAGGTGACGGCATATTTGTGTCATTTTCTCTCTGTGAAAGCCCAAGTCAATATAAGCCATCTGCATTTATTCAATATTTCCAGTTAGGGATCTGCCCTGTTAAAGAACAGATATATGCAGATAGGAACAGTGTGTGGAGATAGGAACTGTCTTTGTTTAGAGAGCGCCCCCAGGTGGACAATTCATGTACAGCAAAAACATCTGCTGGCAACTGGACTGGAAAAAACATTATATGGGCTGATACACAAAACCTAGCTTTTATGGTTTTAGATAACAGATCTAAATATTCTGTTGTAAATTTTAACAGCTGCGCTCTTATTCCTTACATCTAATACAATGACGTATGACACCAAGCACTAAACTCATTAAACTGTATTATAAACAGGCGCTTTGTGGATTATAAATTAGATTTTGATCAATCCACAGCCAGTGTTTACACTACTGGCTGTTTATATACTGTTACCATGATATAATATTACTCACAAAGTTAATGCTAACATATGTAACGACAAATCAGAGCAGAAATATTTAAGGACCAGTAGGCATTATGGGATTGAGGGGCGGAGTTACCTCTGCAGAAGTCCATGAGGATAAACACTTCCCACACGTCTCCGCCCCCAACAGCCGTGATGCTGGAGTCCAGGAAACCCACAATGTTCTTGTGACCATTGAGATCCCGCTGTCACATGATCCACACAGGAGAGAAAAGAGTGAGTGAATGAGAGTAAATGAGGTAAAACAAACAGATTGTTAACTCAACAGAAAACTGTCACATCTACAGAATGAATCCTTGTTGTTATTAGCGGTACAGAAATACGACTCAGAACTGTGACCCTATGGAAAGGACATTTCATTGATTGAATTTGAGCATTTAGAAATCATCGCTGACGCATATCCCAGAATTCCTCAGTGCACTGCTGGTATTTGACGGGCTCCGCCCCCATCTGCTCACCATGATCTGGATCTCACGCTTGCAGACCTGCAGGTCGTGTTCGTTGTTGACGTACATCCTCTTCAGGGCACAACGCACCCCCTGACTGGTTCGCACCAGAAACACGATAGCGAAGCCGCCTGCGGAGGCAAACAAACACACAGTGTCAAAACATCCCTCAAACAAACACACGGTGTCAAAACATCCCTCAGGGTTTTTATAAGCTGTTGTATTAATGTCGCACAACACTGCCCCCATGTGAAGGAAGCGCAAATAAAACACATTGAGAGATGTGGGGTAAAAAAAGACATTTCTCCAACCACCCAGCAACGCTGTAGTATCATTTGGCAAATCTAGCACATATTTGACTAAATGTAATATTTAATGCATCGTTTTATTTTGTTAGTTTCTAAAAGTCTCTAAAAAGCTTTGCATCATTCACAATTCAATCATTTTAAAACATGGTGGAACACAGAGATTTGTGTAATGAAGTGTGTTAATCCAGTACAACAAACTCAATGTGTTTTTCATTTGCATGAATAACAAAAAAACAGCATAAAATTCACACAATATACTGTGACAGTCTTTTAAGACACTTTCAACCTGAGAATAATTCAACTAGGTTTGACTAGTAGGTCTGTGATGATGGTAAAACACGCAGATTTAAAATGAAATTGAATGAAATACGTATCCTAATATTTTTGTGCATAGCTGAGGGTCCGTTTTCCAATGCTTCAAAATCAACAGCAAACAAATACATACAGTTATATACAGTAAATGTCTTAAACAAATGCATTAACTTCTAGTGTCATTACTATGCCTATAATTTTTTTTTAACTACAAGCCGTAGCTTTATTTAAATGGTCAATTTCAGTAGTGTGTCTGCACAAGACATATATACACACATATACATACATACATACATATACACACACACACACACACACATATATATAGCCTGTATATGCCTGTATATAAGAGCCTGAGAGCCACTTAGTTTAGCCGTTTAGCCACTTAGCCACAGCTAGTTTATCATCTCTGTATATAAACACGACAATTATCTTATCTGATATCTCCTTCCTTTCAGGACAAACAAATTTATTTTAGGACTCACTGTATTATTAATGCCTTTCAAGAACATACAAGTCTAAAGAAAAGACATTTTGCAACATCACTATATATCACAACTAATAACAATTATAATAAACTAATAAAAAATTACCCTGATATCACATATTTAGGATAACGGTCTAATATTTACATGCTGCCATTTATGTTTAACAGTTAAAAAAACACACAAAAGATTAAGAAAAACAAAAACACACAAATGCATAGAAGACAGCAGAGAATATGTTGTATGATTTTAAGTCTTAATCTACAGACAAAAACATTCTGGACTTTTGATGGAGTTGGAGACCAATTCCTGACGGAGACCCGAATTAGAAACAGATCTGAGATCTGTGCAGAACAACAAAACCTCAGTCTGGCAATTTAAAGTTATTGGTTGGAGACACATATAATCTGTCAAAACTGCCCATTTAATAAAGCAATTTTTTTTATTATGTAATCCACCAAAACCTGGTAAAATAAGAAAACATCCTCACTCACCTTCAGCCAACGTTTCTTCCACAGTCACCTGGTGTCGACCCACAGTAAAAGCCCGTCCAATGAAGTTCCCACCAACACCACTGCTGGACCCAGAACCTCCAGCTGTTCCTCCAGAACCGGGTCCAGAACCCACCAGCTCTCTCCGGGAGTCAAAAAACTTCTTCATGATTTATCAAAGATCTCCTAACTAAATATCTGAAGTGATTGTTCTGGTGCCAGAGATCTAGTTCAGCTGCGACTGGACTCAAGGCCCAATTCTGCTCACACTTTAAAATGAACCGTGTGTCCACCAATAAGCAATACGTTGTAAATAAAACCCCCTCCGTTCACTATGTTTATATACACAACGTATAATAATGATTGTAATGGCCTGATATGATTGTTGTGCGTTTTCAGTGTGTCACAAAGGAAATCTGGTTCATATCACGGTATTAATATTCAGATCCAGCTGAAATCAATGCAAAAATGATAAACGAGTCTTCAAACGTCAAGTAAACAGATATTATTGTTTTGACTGATGAAAGTCAAGCCCTCCATCACTAACCAGCCGCTAAAATCACCGACTTTTCACACACAAAGCCAATGACATGCGTATATAAATCAAACTAACTTCTTTCCTTATATACTAATCGCACGCAGTCGTATCATTTAGCGTCTTATTTGATGAATAATAATTTAGATTCAGCACACAGACGGCTAGACGCTAACGTTAGCATTCCTGCTAAATCCGCACGGATTCGGGTAACATTTCAATCGCGCGGTTCGGTCGGTACGGATCCGGTAAACGATGAACGTTTGCGATTTGATTTACGCGGAGAGAATCAACATTTAACCCGACATGAGCGCGATATTCATGGCGAGTCCCGTCTGCGGCGTCGGATGCTGCAGATGCGCCAGCTAACCGGAAACAACACCGGAAGTGTGAAGCCGCACACAAGCGCCCCTGAAAACGACGATAAAAGTCTTTCGGCTTTAATTTATTAGCGTCGTGCATAAACGATGCTTGCAAGGAAGAACTGTCATGACAAATAAAAAAAGACTTTGCTAAACAATGACATGCGTCCTAAATGAGTGGTTTACACGATGTACTTTATTTAAAACTATTAGCATTTATTTATTTTACATGCATTTTCTATGACGTTTGATGGACGTACTGTTTCTATATGGCCGGATGCAAACATGCAGCATAGTGGCGTGTGGTGGACCAATAAAATGATGAGGCTAAGACATCTGGTCCCATGTTTGAGGAATTTTAATATATACAGGCTAATATATTACATTTGCATTGTGGGTCACATGCTGTAGGTGAAATACTTACAATTTGTTTTGACTTTACAGTGCGATTGTACTTTGCTTTTTAGTTTTTGACTGTAAAATATTACATACAGTACATGCACCCATTTTAACAAAGGCACTATGGTACTAATAAACAACGGTAGTAATAAAACTGACTGTAAATAATTGACAGGCAGGTCTCTGAACCGCCATAAACGTGGGAAATTATCTTACGATAAGTTTAACACATCGATCACACCGTTCAGTCGCTTATCTTGACGGTAAATGAAGAGGAGTGACCGTACGGGAGGGACTGTAACCCGACTCAGGACAACACCCACTGATGCTGGCAACAAAAGTCGGACACCACTGCCCTGTACGCGTCCTGTCCCAGTGCGAACGGGTGTCGTCCGTCTCTCTCCATCCAGGGGTTCAGCAGGTAAGACGATCAACCGCATCTGTGACATTATACATCGTTTTCATCATCCGCACTGTAACAGATCTACATGAGCATCATCTAGCATTTAAACACACGCACAAGTTTGCCTTTACTAACGCATGCACGTCAAAGTAAACTTGACTTTTGAAACTTGTTTAAAAAAAGATAAAGTTTTTCACATCTTCCATCACGTGTTTAGATTTCTGAACACGATCCTTTTGATAAAAAGCTTGCATTTAAAAACAATGAGCCACAAAGTGCTTTGCATGGCAAACCAATTAAACCACATTGTTTTGCAAACACTCATTTGTGAAATGATGGATAAAGCTTCTTATAGATCATACAAGATCAACTTTGTGACTGTCATGTAAAAACATTTATGTTTAAGTTAAAGGTCTTTAAATGATGCACAATAGTACATGTATATTTATTCACTTGTTTATCCAAAGCAACTTTACAAATAAGAAACATCACAACAATAGTCAACAATAAGTACATAATGCAAAAGTTACTATATAAGATACAAAGCTAGCAGAAGTGGTGAATGTTTTGGTAAACGGTGTATTCATGGGGTCCTGACATTGTGAGAGTACAACAAAAGAGTCTGTCTCTGTCAGTATGAAAACATTGTAAGCTGATGGTTTAAATGGAAAGCTGACACTAAACAGAAAGCGGGTATTTACTAGTTTAACCTCTTCTGTTTAATGGTGACCATTTTGTTAGTTGCCCTCTGGGGCATTATTTATTTACCAGGGTCATTACTGTTATTAAGTCAAGCTCTCGGCTACTTCTGTTTCAATAGAATAAACCTGATTTATAATGTAATGTAACGCTGACATACTGTCAGTCTGGTGAGGTCCTACAAGTGACTCCAAAAATGGACAGAGTTCATGCATGTATATAAATGATTGCATTATGTATATGCACAAATGTATCATGTGACCTTGCTGTGGGGCTACATATATGAAATATTAATTATTATTTTTTGTGTTCAGTTTTGCATCTCTTCATCTTCAGATCTTTCATCACAATGGCAGCGGTAAGATTGTTATTTTTAATGAAAATAAAGACTGTTAAATGTTTTTGTGTGGAATATTACAGCTCTGCTATGGTCAGTTCAGAAATAATCCTTTGTCGACTGCTAGCATATATTTTTAAACTGAGATTGAGGCGTGAGAATTTGTTATAAACTCCAAGAGTAGATGTCACCGTCTGCGCTCAATAATAAGCATAGTAATCTTATATCAAATCCAATAAGACTGTATAAAGAGTCCTGCTGTCTGTTTTTCCGCTATAGTTGGGCAACCGTGGAACCGTAACCGAGGCTCCAGGCTTCAGTGCCGATGAAGATGCCCAGAAAATTTACAGTTCCATGAAAGGAGCTGGTGAGTGACTGAACAAAATGCATGGAAAAAAACTCAATGAAAGTGAATGGTGATGTATGATTCTGCTGTATGGAAGGAAGAAAGTCTTACTAGTTTGGAACAACATAAGAATTGATTCACATTTTCACATTTAATGCATTTAGCATTAATTAAACCAAAAATTATAAGCACTATTTTGCAGACACCCCCCCCCCTCCCCCCAATGGCATGACATTGGCCTAACCCATAAACCTCAGATTATTACATAATGTTTCTGTGCTTTTGAATAAATGGCAATCAGCTCGTGTGGTTGCTATTTAAATGAGATCAAATCCTGTCCTATTTAAATGTCTTGCCATTGAGACCAGAAACTTAATCACATCTGCAATTCACCTGACATCTGTGACTCACCTGGGCTTTTCCAAAACAAAGCTGAGGTTGAGAATCTGCAGTGGGTGTTTTCTCGTTCTGCATAGCAAACCTCAGCACAACGTTGAGAGTGCAGCTACAAATATGAAGCGTAATAGAGTTCAGCTGATCCCTGTGAGGCATGTTATGTAAACATCACAGACACACATACACATACACACACGAGTATGTTATGAATCATCGCCATGTGATTTCAGTGTGTGTAATTATATATGCCATGAAATGAATGAAACTGGCTGTTTTGTAATCAAATGTGATTTTCTTTCCAGGCCCTTAAAGGGACAGTCATCCCCAAATGAATATTCTGTTGTTATTATCTGAATGAATGTTATGCTCCTTTATTGCTACAGAAAAGGCTATGTGTTGTTTACACTGTTAATTCCTGTTAAAATATACAGCGGTCATTGGCTGTCAAGCAAACAAAAAGGACAATGCTTGTGTTGTTTTTATAAAAGCAACATAGATTTGATTCTCATGACCAGAAATGAATTTCTTTCAGGCACTAATGAGGCAGCTATCATTGAGATTTTGGCTCGTCGCACTATTGCCCAGCGGCAGAAAATCAGGGAGTCTTTTAAACGGACTGTTGGAAAGGTAACATGTGGGACACTATGAACTGCCATTATCAACTGTTTAAAAAGCAAAGGAACCCCCGTCTTAATCAAAACAACACTCTTCTTTTAGAAGATATTGGTGCTCCAACAGGGAACGTTCTCTAAATGCTATCTCAACATTACCAAAAACATTCCTGCAGTAACACACACAATTCATGCATTTATATATATTTGCATACATTGTACACATCAATTTACATCATACATATACAAATAACATATACAAATATATACATACCTATACAAATATAAAAAGTTACTTTTGAATAATGTTAACACAATGTTTGAAACGTTCCCAGGACATTTAAATTAACGTTGCTTAATTGTAGCAACACTTCCTCTTACCACCTAAATGTCAGGGATGGTAACCGGCGGGTTTTGATTATTTAAACACGGTCCACAGAGGTGATTAGATAACTTTGTTGACTAGTCTGTATATTGACAGGCACAGACAAAGCAGACTTTGTGCCACTGATAACAGATGCTGTCACCTGGTTTTAATCATTAACCCCTCGTGTGTATGCAAACAGTGAAGAGCTACAGATACGCTGTAGGTCTTATCTCAGGAGACATCTCTGGTTTTATGGCTGTCATCATAACAGGAGACGAGTCAAAGACATCTTTGCATATATCTCACAGCCGGCGCTGATTTTATTGGGTCGCCTCAATTAATCTGTAATCCATCTGTACTTAGTAACATAGTAACCATAAGCCATGGAAATGAGACTCGACTGTTAGTAAAAGTCACGGTCGGGTCTTGCTTGCCTTTGTGGAAAGTCTCACACTGCAGCGTTCCCTGTTTCAAACAGCAAGAGTGAGTCACTGTGGTGAGATTCGGCCGGTCGGTGAGAGAGTGTGAACTACAGGCCTCACCCAGTTGTTTCTGTAGAGTTACATCAGAAAATCTGCCATGTCAACAAAACACTTTCCTAATATGTAGTCCAGATAACGGGAACGTTCACAAAACATTGGTTAGCATTCTTCAGAACTACAACTTTTTAACATCTTGTATCATTTTAATTAGTATATTAATATATTCTTGAGTAGTTAGTGGAACAGTAAAAACAATACAGAATTAAAAAAAAGATTCAATATGTTCATGTTCTTATGACCAAGCAACAGCATTAATACAGTGTTTAAAAAACTGCTAGTTCTACAACTTTTTTGCTGCTAATCGTGCTGTTTTAACTAAAACAAAACTTTTTTCCACGTTATTTTTGATGTAGGACCTGATAGATGAACTGAAGTCAGAACTGACTGGAAACTTTGAGAAGGTTGTTACTGGTTTGCTGATGCCGGCTCCGGTGTACGACGCTCACGAGCTGAGAAGCGCCATCAAGGTCCGTGTGGATGAATCTCTGACAGACCTTAAAAAATAAACTCGGTATTACTGAACATACAGTGTTATGCAGTTAAAGCACAACTTTTTTTCTGCATACAGATCAATTTTAGGAAGAAACGTAACATTTGTTGACCGCTAACAACACTAATTGCTAGGTCATGTAGAAAATAGCTGCCCAAGATGGCCACCGCTGAATCACCAGTCAAGTTTCCAGCAGCGTTGCTTAGAAACATCGCTTAAAAACGTACTCTGTGTGTCAAAAGCTTCAGGTGACCAAGGAAACGTTGTTGTTGCTAAGCTGAAATGCTTTTTTGGTGTCTTCAGGGTGCAGGTACAGATGAAGCGTGTCTCATTGACATCTTGGCGTCCAGGAACAACACTGAGATAAGAGAAATCATCGCCACCTACAAGAGAGGTACAAGGTGGAAGATGATTTGACTAAATTAATGTTTGAATAAAACCTTTCAGGAAACACTTTATTAAAACACAGTTTGTATATTCTCACATCATTGCCACAGAATTTGATAAGAGTCTTGAGGATGATGTCTGTGGAGACACTTCCGGAATGTTCCAGAGAGTCCTGGTGTCTTTACTCTCGGTGAATAGACATATTCCCTTATGTTTGTCATGCAAACCTTTGTTTCCCACACCGTCCGGCCTCTGCAGGTGTCTCCCCTCCATAGTTGAGCCTCTGAGCTTTTATTCTACTTTGTTTATAGGCCGGGCGTGACGAAGGCAGCAGGGTAGATGATGCCCAAGTTGCCCAGGATGCAAAGGTGAGGATTTCCGTCACAAACGTGGTTTTGTTAAGAACCAATAACCAATTTTGGTGGTGAAACGGGTTCTGAACGCCTAATCTATGAGATCTACTGTACTACTGTACTACGTGATCTCTGATGCTTGAAGATTGTGTGGTCTTCAGATGAAGACACAGTCAACGTTCATTAATCATTAACATTATGTGGATCTTAAATACAGTTCCTCGTTCTTTAACCAATAGGACATCTTTGAGGCAGGCGAGGCACGCTGGGGAACAGATGAGGTCAAGTTCCTCACTGTGCTGTGTGCGAGGAACAAAAATCACCTCATCCAAGGTATGTGTGACCCTTCTGCACGTAAAGTCCTCACTGTATCGACACATGAATACACAATAGATACACAATACACAATATCTACATAAGGTAGATTATCGTCCCCTTGTGGTGACTGGAGGTAATTTAACTATTGACAGCTTCCATCAAACACAGACGATATGGTGACCGGATGTTAATTTTTAAACGTTTTTTAAATGTTATTTTAAAGGCAAAACAACACTATTGTTTCTGTTAAAGTATTTTAAAGAATATTAAAAATGTTAAATATTACATTTTATTTCCAATATGCAATGCAAACTACTGTGCAACTGTTGTGTATTGTTTAACACAGTCATTTGTACAACACCATACAATAACTTGCAGTACACAGCGTATACTGTACAAACACAACTCTGAACTCGCTCTTCTTTCAGTGTTTAAAGACTATCAGCGGATTTCAGGACGGGACATTGAAGACAGTATAAAGAGAGAGATGTCAGGCTGCTTGGAGGACGTGTTTCTGGCTATAGGTCCGTCTCAAACCTCTGATCAGAGTCTTTAAATGTTCTGTGGCTTTACAGCAAATATGTCCTTCATTCGACTGAAGTTTCCATTTGTTTACTGAGTTGTAAAACTTCTTGCCTTTGCTGTGCAGTGAAATGCCTGAAAAACAAACCTGGATTTTTTGCGGAAAGACTCTACAAGTCAATGAAGGTAAACAAATGTCACTTCATTAATTATTTGTGATCAGACCAATCGGAGGTCTCCAGCATGGAGCTGAGGATGTCATCTGTCCTGGGTTTTGGGTTCTTGCAGGGTTTGGGCACCACAGACAGCGTACTGATCCGGATCATGGTGTCTCGTGCTGAGATAGACATGCTGGACATCAAAGCCGAGTTCCTCAGGCTGTACGGCAAAACGCTGTACTCCTTTATAAAGGTGAGATGTATTTGCCATATTAGATACAGATTTAGATGCACTTTAAAAGCTGTTATACAATATACTACAAATATCTACTGTAAGTGACTACTGTAAATATAACATAAGGTGTCACATGTTTGTTCAACTGTTACGTTTGAAAGTCTTGGAAAAGAATTATGAATCATAACAAATGAATCGAAGTGAAATGTTACTTCAGTAAATATACTTGTGATCAGTAAATATACTTGTGATCAGTTGTGATGTTTACCTGGTAATGAACTGGTCGTGTTGTTGGTTTGTAGGGGGACACGTCCGGCGATTATCGTAAGATCCTGCTGGAGCTGTGCGGGGGGGAGAAGTAATGACATCATGAGGGGTCCGCCATGCCCACCTCGTTCACTAGCTTAAAACACGTTATTTAAGCCTTCAAACACATTCCTCATTAGCAATACTAACTACAACTAGTCAGTGATGGTTATCACAGATCATGTTTTTAGACTGGCATGTTATAGTTTATGAAATAAATAATAGGAGTAAAAACAGCCCTTAATAACTGTATTGACATTTTGGTGTCTGACTCCATGTTTCTTTTATGTGTACATCAAGGTTACTTGGTTCAATTAAACGAATTGGTTCATTTAAACTAACTGTGCGCAGTCTCTCTGTTTGCCAGTTTTAAAGCATAGATGAATATGCAGAAACTGTAACTTGTAAATCATGGAAAAAGTGACAGATTCAGACAGAATTATGAATTAATATAGACCGAATTATGAGGCGTGTTTGCCACTAGGTGGAGTCATAAACACACTGTTGCCATTTTTCATGACTAGTGTACAAAATGGAAATAAACATTGCATATATTTACATATATGCAAAATATGCAATAAGTATAAGCTTTAGTGCTGTTTGTTAAAGATTGTACAGTCAATTTTACATACAATTTTCTATGAACTGTTTAAAGTATGGCAACATGCTGTTCACAACCCAGCGGTCTGCATCTGCAATAATGTTGAGGCTTTTTGCTGCCATTAAAGTCTTTATATGCATTTTGCCTGAGAGGCCCATTGCATGCTGGGATTGAGTGTCACA
>JBAJNP010004240.1:0-34542 GCA_036877545.1 Yasuhikotakia modesta | reverse complement strand
CATACCTTAATCAAACACACCTGTCTGCAATTATCCCATAATCATGAATGCCTTGATTAGGTGGTTCAGGTGTGTTTGACAGCCTTGGGTATGGGGCCCTAAAACATGTTCAGACACTTTGTAAACACAAAGTTTAAAAAATACTGTTAACGTTGGATATGCAAAAAACCTATCTTGTCCCAAGGTGATTTAAGTCAGTAAAGTTATTTTTTTTAAAATGTGTCCTAGCAAATTAACCATTGTGTTTGACATTAGAAAGTGTCCAAATATTTGGAACAGAAAAGATATCATTTTAATGAGTACACCACTTGTTTAAAACCTTGTTTTTACATTTATAACTGTGACTCTGAAATGTAATGGATGGAGTGGCACAAGAATAATTATTCAAGAACTATATACAATAATTTTAAAGAATCTAATAAACTTCAGAATCTACTACTGAACTTTGTGTGAAGCGATGAACGAAAGACACAAATTATTTGCTTCTATTACACAAAAATATGATATATCAAAAACATCGAATAAAAAAAGTGTATATTTGTCTGGATACAAAAAACACAGAATAATTCATGTTCAGAAATATACAGATTTGTGCAAGGGAAAATGTATGCTTTAAGTAATAATAGATATTAATCATATTTAATAATAGTATAAATATGAACTGCAGTTACATATTGCATATGAGATTGTACTGTATTGCAGAACAGTGATATAATCAGACTTAATTGTTCATAAGGAAAAGTCCTGAGATAGAAATCACTCTTGTGCCTGATGTTCTGCTGCCCAGCAGGTCTGACCAGAGGGCAACAGTTCAAAGTGGTGGTGGCCTGACTGTGTGGGTCCATAATGATTGTCCGTACCTGTTTCCTCACTCTGGCAGTGGAAGGTGGGCAGGGGAGCACTAATAATCTTCTCAGCATTCCGAACTGTCCTTTGAAGTCCTCAAATGTCCAATTTGGTAGTCGAACCAAAGCAGAGAGTAATTCCAGCTCACAGGACAGACCAGAGACCACTGAGTAGAACCGTATTAGCTGTTCAGTATCCTGCACCTATGCTGACAAAAGGGAGTGCCCAGCTAATAATTTTAGTTTGTTGTTTCCCTAACATTTCCATTACATAACAAAAACATTTATTTGTACTTTGAAAGTAAATTTTAATTAATAAAATTTTATTATTATTTTTTTATAAATGTATTTGTTTTATTAATTAAAAAGATGCCATGCTATTTATTAATTCTAGAAACAAACTGTCACCAATGTGGGCCATTCTGCAACACTTTGGGATGTCAAATGTTGACTTTAATAATTGTGCAAAGAAAACCTGACAAACTGCAAAGCAGTTTAGTGCTATCTGTGTCTAAATAAAGCTTGTTCTATTCTATATGCAGCACATTATAAGCATAACGTGTTTGCACATATGCATAATAAGCAAATTGTTCTGCTGGTAGTGAACTAAATCTATATATAGAAATATATTTCATCTTCTTATACATTTTATTGTATTTAGGAAATATATTAAGTATCATTCTTTCACTAGAGGACATAACGCTCCTGTAGCTCCATGGGTAATGCATTGTGCTTGCAACATGAAAGCTGGGGTTTGAAACCACACAGATGGAATGACCAATCATCATAAATGATTGAAACAATTTAATGATTATTTAATTGTTTCTTGCATTCTTCAGATCCTCTTTGGTTCTAGCCCAGATATCAAAGTCCTTCCTTGTTTTAAGCACCAGTCCGTAAATGGACACAAAGTAACTTCAAAAGGCTCCCCTATGGCATTACAGGAACTCTCTCCTTTGGTTGTAAAGCCCATTTAGGAAGCTTTATGTTAAAGACTGTATTGTCTTTGAGTGTGGGCTGAAGCTCCTCTGCTGATTATACAGTGGCCTCATCAGCAGCTTTCTCTCTTATCTATTTTCAGGGATGCATCCTTCTTAGCTTGTCCACATCACTCCTCTCCTCCGGACCATCTGTTCCCTGCTCCCAATCTTCAGCGGTTGCCAGATCCTACTTCCTTGATCCCCCTGTTCTGTCACAGACGGCAGCTGAGAGGATACAATCCGTTGTAACATAAGAGGTAATCCCTCTTTTTGGCTTTCACTCCAAGAGATATGATTAGTGGATGTCATTCGTAGGTGTCTCAAACACACTGCTACGATTTCAGGCTCACCTGAGTCTCTCGGTTTTCAAGACACATTTTGCCGTATCATGGAATGATTTGCTAACAATGATTTGCTAAGCATCATTTTTTTTCGGATGCTGAATGTAATCTTGGTGTTGTTTAAAAATGTTAAATGCATGTACAGTAAGTGTATACGTTGTCTGAATTTTAAGTAATTCTTTAAAGTGGAACTCATCCTTCAACAATTGTGTGGGTGTGAATGATACTTCAAATTGCATGGCATGTTGAGAAGAAGCGGGTCACCTTGATAACCTGGTCAAGGAACCATCCACGTAGCAACACCCTAACAACACCCAAATGCCTCAGCTTTCCAAAGCAACACGCTCCATAGCAACATTCTTGCATCATGGTATCAAGTTGTGCACAGACAATCACCACTCAAATGTTCTCAAAATATATACAAATCTTTTGTTAGTGTAATCTTTTCAAAAAGTCAGATTAGCTATTATCTATTCAGCTGTAATAGTCGGCTAATCTCTTCTGTCTCCTGTTTTGTCACTGTGCCTGTTTCAATTGTGGATCACCTCCAGGTGTCCCATTGATAGTATATGACAGCCACATCCCCAAACTGACTGAAGCAGCTCTACTCTGAAATAAAGCTTCCAGAACAAAGCCAGAGAGAGCCGTGGCATTGCATTATTCAGCGTATTGAACACTTTCTGTCGCGAAATGGCACGCTCTTGTGATTCTGCCAATGACTCAAACAACATCACAATATGCGGTGTACATCAAAAAGATGCTATTCAAGGTCTTGGGCTTTGAAAGCTTGTTATTGTAAATTTAATTTCCATTTAAAATTTTTATATCATCAATAATAATAATAATAATACACCACTCAATGTCTTCGTATCAGTCAAATGTCCTTTTAAAATATATTACATTAGTCAGGCACCACCAGCATTTTAGGTCTGGTTTGGAAGAAAACTAGTTTTTCTAATAAAGTGGAAAAAATAAAAGTACTTGTGGTAAAAGATCTGCTCTTCTGAGATTTGCATTAGTCAGAATTAAATGTATTATTTATAAATATGTAAAAGTTTTATCAGGGCAACATGGTAGCATGAGGTACACAAAGTTTTGCCCTCATCAAAGTGAAATAAAATCATTTGAATAAATAATGATGACACAGAAACACTTATTCGGCCTAATGGTGCACCAAAGGCGGCGGGTAATTTTATGCAGTGGTAAACTTTAAATGGTCTAAACTGCATCAGAATCCCATAGACACTCTTAGATCTGCTTTCTGTCTTTCTGTTGCAGGCGGAGGATGTGTACTTGTATGTATTAGTATGTATGCAGCCATCTCCCCTGCTTACGGCAGGTCTTCTTTTGAAGCTCCCTTTTTCAGAATCACCTTGGGCTTGATCTAGGCAAACAGCTGAATCAGCTCTCAGTTCTGACTGTTATTCACAAAGTCAAGCGTTGTTTGTCCCAGGTTTCCCATCTTAAAAACTTAGTTTGAGTTCGCAAAAGAGGAGATATGAAGGCTGAGTTGAATCACAGCTAACATATCCTCGCTCGATCATCCTCGTTTTAATTATTAGCCCTCTCTCAAAGCGGCATCGATATTGCTGTCGCTCAACGTTATTAAATTTTGACACGCATCTTGTCCTCACAGTTGTATTGATGTATATGTGCTACGGGCATAGAAGATACCTCACAAAATGAGAAGAGGTGTGATATGACTTGTCAAAGTAATTAGACTTGTTCTTGTAGCTCAACTAGAGTAGTTGAGGGATGGTGCTTGCAACCCCAAAGTCAGGTGTTTGATCCTAGACAAGACACATATTGATTAACTGTATGCCTTGAATGCACTGTAAGTCACTTTGGATTAAAGCATCTGCCAAATGTGTAAACAAAGCAGTAAGGAGACAAAAGTCATAGACTTACATTGATGGAGGGTTTATCTAATGCAGTGGTTCTTAACCTCTTTTGACTACATTACTGGAGCCCTAGTGGGCCCTGTGCCACTGGTTGGGAAACACTGATCAACTTTTGTCTATCGACGATGTAGAAACTTAGAGGTGGGCGTTGCAACATTAGCCAGTTAGCCATTTTCCAGATATTCAAACCCACTGCTCTAATAATGCTAGCATGACACACTAACACTTGGACTAGCTAAAAACTCAAAAGAACACATCAACATGGCAACACATTTCTTCAATTTCTAATTGGAAGCATAGTTCATACGTAACACCATAAGGCAAACTTTAATTAGAAAACCATAAGGCAAACTTTAATTAGAAAACATAAGGCATTTTTTGTGGTAAAGCACTTTTTGTGGTAAAATCTTGTCTGTTTCACTCTGATATCTTTATTTTCACAAGTTTTTCCCCCTCACACCTTGGCACGGTGTGCTAGCACAACAGCTGCAGTGCTGAACTCATTCTAGGGTGCTAACACCTTTGCTGTAAGGTGAATGTTTCGACATGTCCTGGTCGGACACAACAAAACTGCCAGCTCCGAGGAGCCACCCCCGCACACCTCCCCCAAAAAGAAGAGCAGTGGCCCACCGCCAGCCATGTTAAAAGCACTGAACGGTTATATGCAGGTCTGTTTATAATATGTCTAATTTTATTGCATGTTTTTGCATCACCCTCCAATAACTTTTTAAAGGCCATTCCGGTGTTGACACCAGTGGGTCATTATAAACCTGTAGATGGGGGTGATCCAACTGTAGGGTGGAATTAAGTCCAGCAATAGAGAAGAACTAGAGGAGCCCCATATATTTGAATCTGTTACTTTCAATGCAACACATTTAAAATGTATTTCCTTTCATCTGGAGCCACTGAGTCCATTTCAAAGATCTCTGCTGTTATTTGCACAGACAATGAAACCATATTACCAGTACTCACAAATTAATAATTACTTAGGCAACTTAATAATTCATTTTCTCTGCACCCGCACACAGCAAACAATGTTGGATGAAGTTGCTTGCAGCCACTGATGTTGAGCCAGCTTTTTACCTCAAACTTGCAATTTAAATGTGATTTCTGAGTGGAGAAACTGATCCTAGATCAGCAGTTAGGATATGCATAGTTCCAGCAATTAAATTACTAAAATTAAATTAAAATTCCCTGTTGGTTTCATAATTCATATATAAAAACATCATGGCTGTTGTCAGGGCAAAGCTGTCTGCAGCCTCTGAATTTTATATGAAGTTGTTTTCTGGATTAAGTCAATAACACAGTATATATAGAGAAATATAATATACACTAAATATATTCCAGTGCAGAGCTATACATGTTATCTGCATGCTAACCAGAATCTAGTTAGCTGAATCTGTTTTTTCTTCAGCTTGATCACTCATGTGACTAAACTGAGAATCGATAACTGCAATTTCCTAATTAAAGCATCTGTAACATTTCAGTAAGGATAACTTCACAATATCTCATTAATCTTTGAACGATCACTCTGCATCTTTTCTGACTGAGACTTCAGGGAAGATTTTAATGATTTAAGTCCCATTTCCTGTTGTCAAGGTCACAGGGGTGAGTGGGCTTGTTTTAAAATGATGAAATTCTCTGCTATAGACTTATTTTGAATATCTGCTTGTATAGGTAAAGCAAGGTCAAATAGAGGACACATGTTTGTTTCGCTAGAAACCCTATTAATTTTTCCTGTTGCACGCAAATGAGTTACTGAAGGAAATTTGTGATTTAAAACACCCTTGCAAAGTTAAACTAACAGCTTTTGTGGCGTGGTTGGAGAAATGGCATGCCCATTCAAACTGAGGTGGCATGTACTGCCTGTCCCTTCTGTTGATTTTAAAATGCGACTTTCAAAAGAAATCTATTCTGAAAGATTAAATTTCACAATTATTGTAGGTGTTGTGTTGTGGAAATTTGTCTAAATTTGGTCACTTTGAGTCACACTTTTTGTACCGCATTTGCTTTTAACTGAAAATTCTGTTGCTTTTTGCTCCATATAGAAGAAAATGTCAAAGCTGCTCTTTTAACAAAAATGCATTATGATAAATGGCTGTCAAGTGCAGTTGTAATTTTGTCAGGTTGAGATTTGAACCCAAGTTCATTTTCACACAAAACAAAAGCCCTACCAGTAGACCAGACCACTCTTCACTTACATAAAGAACTACAAAGGACTTAGATAACTAAGAACTAAGTAGTCTCAGAAGTGAAAAGAAGTGTTTTATTTTTACTTTGGTCACATCCTTTTTTGCATAGGGGCTTCAAGTGAGCTAGGACTGCCACTGGTGCTGGCTCAAAAGAAAAAAATATAGGTGCACAATGCCCCTGAGTTTATTAAAACACAGTAGCAGAAATATATAGGCCACTTCTTGACTCAGCATTTTCAGCACTAAAGATTTTGGGGAGAAATTAACGTTTTTACAACCATCCCATTTTATTGTCAAATGTATTTGTTTTTTCCACTCTTTTATCAAAATGTAATGGCTTGACACCCATACAGGCTCATGGATAATGTGAACCAACAGCCAAATAGCTTAGATATTGTATATGGAACACCTTACAATTGAGTCAGTTCCTTATAAATCAAAGTTCCACCTTGAAAGTTGGAAATGTGTCACATTACACTTTAAAATGAGCTGGAAAGCTGTTTCATATTGATTTTTGCAGTTGCGACCAGACAAAAAAGCAGGCTAACTGTTCCTTTGCAAGGTTTTGTTGTTGAGCTCTGGACCTTTAACCTAGCATAACACATTAAGCCATGACATTCAGTAAATGCTCAAAAAGTCAGTGATCCATGTCTGTTGCTAACAAAAAATACAAGGTGTTTTTTGACAGCTGGGTGATTGGTACTAGCAGATAAAATGTCAGAAGATATTTTCTAATGCTATTGTTGGCTTCAAACCTCAAGGTGTGCCAAACATATAAAATGGGGAATCTCTAAACATATGTATATTTTTACAGCAGCAACACTGGCTAAACCAGTAGTGTTATCTATATCTGTTTGCCCAACCAATGGAAGATGAGGGGAGTGTTTGGAAAACTTCTTGGAAAACTTGGAAAGTTTTTACTAATTACGTTATACAGATTAGCCTGTTTAATCAAAATAACCAAAGAAATTTAAATATGGCTGCTAACCTATAGTGCTTTTAAACAAACACAGCAACCAGTTTTACATTTAATTATGTCTAAGATAATTATCTATGTTTATTATCTCTGCCGTTAACTCTGTCCATAGCGGTAGCCGATTGTGTTTGTTTTATTGCTGGCTAATTCGAAATAAATGTGCCCCTCATCAACAGACATTATCATCCAATAGATTCAATGCATTCTGGAGGCCGTTGGGTGATATGCCATCAACATCACACGGTTTCTTTTAATCAGGGCGAAATTAAATCTTTGAAATTGATTTCATTTTACGTGTTTGTTCTTGTCGGCAATAATTACAAAGCCCACCGTGAAACACCTCACAGCACACCTACTGACTCCAGCGCATATTCCCAGATATAACCTGCATCTTGTCATGTCGAATATAAAATGTGGAAGTCCGAGGGGAGTATGCTAGCTCTCCACCATCTGTGCTAATATTCTATAAAACAAGTCAGGGCTGGGAAAAAGAAGGAAACTGGTGAGAAAGAGAGAGACTGCAATGAAGTTCGGAGATGCGCAATGACCTGCATTTACCTCATCTTCAAAAAAGTTTAATTAATTGAGTTGTCAGCACAGATGCGAAACACAGAGGGGCCACACAGGGAGTTCATTGCGAATGGTGCAGATTTTGTGTTCAGCTATATGAGAGGTTCGAACGAGACCCTGTATGTGTCATTATAAGTTCTGAAAAAACGGCTATGTCTGCACACCTTTTAACGACTGTTGTGTTGAAGAAACATCTCATCTGTGTTGAAGAAACAAACTCATCTGAAGAAACAGGCTGGTGTGGATGATGGAGCCCTGCTGTAATCTTTCATTTATCTTCTTTAGTCAGGAATCTGCTGTATAAGTACCTTCGTCGTGAATTTCCTTAAAACAAGATAACTGTACTTGAGAAACAAATTTACATCTGATAGTAAGATGTGTTTTTTTTAAGAAAATGTCTTGAAATGTTTTCTTTCCCCATTGGCAAATTGTTGGTTTAAGCATAAATGAAAAAGTAACATAAGAAAACTTAATTTAGGTCTCAACAGCATTACTTCTTGAGTAAATTTATCTTGTTTTAAAAACACTATTTTTGAAATCTAAAGAGATTGAAATGAAAATAATGATTAATGTGGGGTGCAAAGACTAGAGGAACAAAAATATATTAAAAAATGGTTGGTGCAGTTCAAAGTCAAAGCAAAGACATATCATATATGAAGCCTATATGAATTTAACAATATGTATAAGACCACATTGTTAAAGTCTTTACACTGCTTTTCAAAGTCATAAGCTGTTAACCAAATTTCTGCATGACCCAATACAGTGATATAACCAGTTTTACAGAGATATAACCAGTTTTTAACAACAGACCCCTCTTTTAGGCACCAAATATTAAATAACTGTGACATTCGTGCTCTTGGCGATTAAAAATGGCACAGCCTAAAAACCTTTTAATTGAAGGTGATTTGCGTGAACATTTAGCAATTTGAATACGCACACCTGCTTAATGGAGGTGTTACATTAAAACATCAGGACGTGGACAGGAAAATGACTGCCTAAATGTTTGGAATGTTCCTAATTAGAGATGGATGGATAGCTAATGAAGTGGACGTTAATTGAAATATTCAATGATTATGAGACTTTATGAAACTCAATTGGGTAAAGTCCATTTTAACGTACTCAAGCATTTTTAGCACTAATTAAAGACTTCATTAGACAACTTGATGCCACTTGCAATAATATTGTTTAATGACTCTAATGGAAATTTTGTTTCATGCTTTGTTGGGCTGCTAACTTTTCTGTGTTTTAATTCCCTGATGTGAATTTGAAATGTGTTTTAAGCAGTAACAGGTGCATGGCCCGCTGATGCACGCTGGCTAATCACAGCGATGGCTGCGGGCACTTGTCACAAAAAGGGTATAAAAATAGTCTAAACTTTCCTGAAAGTGATTTCAAAATTGTCAATAAATGGAAGTGTTTAACCTTCAGAAAATCAAACTCTAAAGGCCAAATTTATTTTGTAATTAATTTAAATGAGGTTTGCCATTATTGCAACCATGTTAACAAATCTGATAAAGTTGCAAGTAACAGCATTGCAAATTTTATTTAAATCAGATTGGCACAGAGTAAGAGTTTGCTAGTTTGGAAAATATTACCCTAAACTCTAAACAGTTTGATTGGTTATGTTTATCTAACAATATCTTGGGTAACACAGTTCAGTGATTGTGACTGATGGATTAATCAACTACAACATTTGTAAAAATCTTGGAATGGAATAATGTTTGTCTACAGCATACTGCATAGATATTACTCCTTTTCTTTAGAAATGGTCATTTTTGTTGTCCCAATTTTAAGGACTGTTGCAAGTTTTGTAATGGGTAAAAACATGCAGTAATGTTACATGCAATATGTAAGATGTATTTTTTTACATTAAAAGTTAAAATTAAACTAGTTGTTACAATTATTCAAAACAGTTTAAAACAGCTAACTGAATATTAATGCAACTCATTTTGTCCAAATTGCTGTATGATTCTAATTGTTACAGACAAACATTTACGTGAAATAATAGTTTAAAAAAAAACATTGGATTCGTTCCTCCAGCACTTTTAAAAAAGACACAACACAGTGCTGAACGCATTCGCAAGCAACTGTCAATGAAAGGCACAACAAGCATTTTAAATAATTGACACTTTTGAAAACACCTTGTGTGCCACAAACTTCAGAAGGCAGAGAGAAAGATGGAAATGTAAAGAGTTGCTTTCACAGAGGAAATATAACATTAACTTGAATGATTCCTTTCCTGTCACAGTGAAAATTACATTGCTGCCATTTGATTTCCCCATGCTGACTCACATAAAAGCCTCCGCGGCATTCTTGCGTTCTCTCTTTCAGTTTTTACTCCAAGCTAAAGCTGTTCTCTAGAAACCAATTTTGGCACTTCATCATCAGGTCAAGTGTTAACAATTCCGTTTCACCGCTACAGCTTTAGCAGGCTCAAATTTGTAATTGTGAAAATACTACGGCAACTGTCGTAGCCTTGCGCTAACTGCAACGACCACGCGGTCCGGTGGCAGTGTTGTCAAAATGTAGCTGGGATTCAATGGGCCAAAAGTTCTTGTGTGTCCCCTCACCAAACCCTCCCACTCACATCCTATAGGAAAATATTAAAACTGGGGATGTCAGCAAACAATGAATTAATCAAATAATAATTAGGATAAAAATAAAAAATAGGATTTATTTATATTTTAAATAGTTTTAGAATGAAAACTATTTCTCGTAGTTGTATGAGAAGTTTCATCATAATTTAAATAGAAATGTGCAAAAACCACATACGACTGAAGGTAAATAGACCATACAGATCTTAGCAGCACTGACAAAAAAGTCTTCAAAGACTAAAGTTGTTCAAAGCAGATGTTTGACATGGCCAATCCCAAAAACACATTCTGTAGAAGCTGTAAATGAAAGCCACACTGCAGGATGTTCCCCTAATGCCTTCATAAACACATTCATGCACTTTAACTCAACATATGCCATCAGAGACCTGCAGATTGCTCCTCACCTTTGAGAGATCTGGGGATATCATTCTTTTCCACAACGGCTAATATCTTTCATTAGGGCTCCTTCTTGTGGGACTCCCACAGTCTCCCAGACCACTTGCTTCTCCATCCTTGAAATTGAGGTCTGAAATGAATCTTATCACCTCTCATTAGCTTCATTCCCATTCTCCTCAGCCCTCCTTTATTGCTTAATGTTAACCTCCTCACATCACGGCAAAGTGCTGTTCCTGTATTTTGGAGAATTATGGTTGGGCATATGTAGTCAGTCCTTGACTTCTAATTCTGTCCCCTTATAAACTGAGGTTATCATGTGACACACATCCAATTGCACTCGAGCTGCGTGGTGGAATCTGTTGGAACATGACAGATATTTTGTTTTTTTGGTTAGACTTACTTCGCAATGGTTTTAGGTAGCAGATTAATCAGGTGGTTTCCTTTTTCAAAACAAGTGGGCTTACAAAACAGGTGTAATTGCTTTTTGTCATTATTGCTTTTGGTCTTAAAAAAAATCTGACTTTTGGCAAGACTGAATGTAGGAAATTCATTATGAAATGATCTTAACAGAGAACATAAGAGAGGCAAAAAGCTTTTTTTTCTGTATTGCCTGAAAAAACTCTTGCATAATAATTAGGTCTTAATAATTTTCGGTTATCATCAGAAAAGTTATTATTATGTTTTGGATGCTTCTTCAATTAAGGGCCCATTTTTATAATGTCATGGAAATTTTGTAATGTCATGAAAAATGGTGTAATTTCCACCAGATCTCAAAATATGTATTGTGTTTAACAGTCTAATGTGTTGAAAATTAGATTACATTTTCTGTGGTGGAAATGAATGTAACACTTTTTAAAAATAAAATAGCTGAATTTTTTATCTGGCTAAGGTAAATATTTATCTAGCATCTTGTGTGTCCTAAATACACCCAATTTACTAATGTAGTCACAATATCTGAGGAAGTAATCAGAAAACAAACGGGCTACCCAAACAAAAGTGTTCCTGTAGCTTAACTGGCAGAGCATTGCATTAGCGGTGTAAAGGTTGTGGGTTCAATCCCAGGAAATACAAGTACTGATAAAAATGTTTACCTTGAATTTATTGTAAGTTGCATGGATAAAAACGTCTGCCAAATGAAATGTAAAAGTGCTTATGTAGAACAACAGGAACCATCTACAAACAGCTGACTTATGATTCTCTGCATGATAAATTGAGACAGGACAAAGTATTTAAACATAGCAAAAATGACACATTGCCTTTCAATGTAATTTATGTAGCCTTTTTATAATGATCATTGTTTTAAATGCTAAAATATGTACAACTCAGAATACAGAACACATGGTATTACTGCAAATTTAATTGTGTATAAGATGTATGATAGTGAAACTAATTAGGGATACTAAGACTGTAATTGGTTTATAAATATAGAGTTAACTGAACTGATGATAACTACAACAAATTTGGATCATTTAAGTAATGGACGTAAAATAGCAATTGCTATCATTGCTTGTGAAACAGTATGTACTTTTGAGACTATACAGCAATTCATCAATTAATACGACAGATGTTATCTGTCATATTAATTGTATCATCTTAAGCAAGATATGTCATTGCACATTTGCAATAATACAATTTGCAATGAAAAAGAACGGGAGAAAAAGAAATAAGGACAGAATATTTTGGACTGTATATTAAACATTAATTTATGAAACCCTAAGCCAAGCTAAATGTCAACATTCTCCCAGTAAGCAAGACAACAGGGTGACAGTGACAAGTAACCAAAGCACAAGTGATGAATAGATGGAGAAAAAATCAAAGCATCTACACAAAGTGAGAAGAATAAAGACCCTGCAATCCAAAACCACACCCAGAGGTATACTAACGTCTCCAAACAACACACAATGATTCCAGCCATGAATATTCCATTCACACCACAGAAGTGCCCTCACCTCTCTCACCTTGCGCGTGTGGAGAGCACATCCCTACAGGCCAAAGAAAAATGCCTTTGATTATGTGGATGTGATGGGATTTGTGGGCTGGGCTCTGAAAATGTGAGTGGACTTGGGATGAGCAGTCAAAAGACTTCTCCCGGCGTGTGTGTGCCCGCGTGCTGATTGGGTAAATGATCCGTGTGTACTTATAATGCTTCAGCAACAAATTTGGCCATACAATCACAGCTTGAAATAAGCGTGCATCCTGCTCCACAGAGATACTATGAATATTTTCAGCGTTTCGAGTCACACAGCTGAAATTTGAAGACATGCTTGGGTGTGCATTAGTGGGTAATGTTTGTATTGAGTCAGAGGGAGTCTCTCAAACACATACTGTGGCTTGAACGCCTTGAGGCAGAACAGAGAACATTTACCTATGTGACCAGGACTCAAAATATAGATGCGTTGACCTTGTTTATCTGTTTTATCTCTTTACAAGAAAATAAAAAGAGTAAATGGAACCAGTCATATATAGACTTAAAGATCTTTCACAGATTATCAAACACATAATGCCAGTGTATGTGAAATAAAGCCATGCGGTGCACCATGTGTTTGGTGTTTTCACAGTTTGTGGAAATACAGGGATGCCTCAGCTCCATTCAGTCATTTTTAGAGATAAGCTCACTGCCATATGTGCGCGTGGATGGTGATTGATGGCTGGGAAATGGCGATCAACAAACAGGTATGTTTGTCCTTAAAGGGACAGTGCACCCAAAATAAAAATGCTGCCAGTATTTACTTGCCTCCCATGTCATTTCAAACCTGCATGAAAAACATGCATTATTAAAAATAGGCTATACAGCTCATATGCTTATATAGGTATTACTCAGCATTAGTGTGCAAAATAGAACATAGTGTTAATGAGTTCTGGGCTTGAACAAAAGCTAGATGTGAACTTTGAAAAAATTGAAATGAATTTTATTGACAAAATTACTTCTGAAAATCAATCCTTATACAAATCCATCAATTGTCTTCAGACCTGGAATGAAACTGTCAGAATCAGGGGAGTCAAAATCTTACAAGGAGTCAAACTCCATCAGCTGATTTTATCTCAGATATGCAAAATCGATTTTACATTTTTAAGAACTGTTCCAGAATATTTTAAGAAGAATACCATAACATACACAGACTTTTTTTTTTTACCATTTTTTACATGGTCAGTATGAATTGTGCTGTGAAAGATTATTAAAAAAAACCTACTTTTGGTTCAAAACGAAAACAACAGTTGGGATTGACATCAGGGGGTCTGACAGAATGTTCATTTTTGGGTGAACTACTTCTTTAAAACGCAACGGCTTTGACTGCTCAACCCCAGCAGCGGGAGCTTGTGTTTATTAAAGCTGTCAGTCCAGAACAACTCTCTGTCCCACAGATCTGAGTGACTCAAAGTCTGCTCAGCCCAACCGAACAGAAGCTGTTGTAATCAACTAAAAAACCCTCCAGTTAAATGAGTCATTTGTGTATTTGCGCCTTGTGCACCACAGGTTGTTCACAAATTTGAAATGGTCCACCTGTTTTTGAAATATTAGTTGGATCTTAGTATCTTTTCAATGTTTTATTTGTTATGAATGTTGCTTGATTGTACCAAGTAAGATGTTCCAGGATCTTTCAGTTGGTCTTTAAACAACTTTTCATGTCAAGGATGTTTAAGGCTGATTTAAAGGTTAGACATTTGATAACAAAATTGGAATTAGTTTAAGTCTTCCTTCTGGGGGTAAAAATATCAACAATGTATTTTTTGTTGATTTATATTTAAAGTAATTAGGGGAAGTTAAAAAAAAAATTTACCCAAAAAATAATTTACACAATATTTTGTTTTTTGATTCCACACGAAAATTAAAAATGTGTTACAAGACATTATTAATCCACTTAGTATTTAATACTGGCTGCATGTTTTTGGCAAATGTAGGCCCTCTTCCCAGATTGTTCCTGAACAAACAAAATATATTGATTTATTTCCACACAACAATTGCTAAACTAATGTATAGTAATGTATTTAAAAGCTTTACAAACAGTGTTTCACATTTAAGTCAGTGCCTATCAACAGTGTAATTTTAAATGCAAAAACATACAATGGGATTGATGATCCATGTGAAGTTCTAAACAGTCCAGCATTTTTATCAGATATTCCTCCTGGCCACATAAGTTTACTGATGATTCATCTTCATCATGTCTTCCAAAAGAAACTGACGGGCCATACTGAGCTTGAGTGACCTGTTTTAGCCCCATGTCAACAAGTATCAAGCAGTCCATCCTTCTCATCCAGCCCAGGTTTCATGCTCCAGGGACTCATGGGTAAAATGGCATGCTGGGTAACTCCTGTGGTATTGTCAGCAGCTGTCCAATGTCTCTCCTCCCTCTCTGAGAACCAGGAGGCGTCACGCTCAGTCAGCCACCAAATGCTGGCATAAATCGACACAGTGACTTTCCAGCCACTGGCCCTGACTCCACGGCTCTGCATAGCTTATGTGGTGTCATACTTGTCATGCAGCAAGGGTACATGGGCTCGATCTCAAGGACAGAGGACCAGCTCGCCGGCAGCACTGGACCTGAATGCGGTCAGGCCTCAAGTGGATACGACCTCTGGGTGTCTTTCATATTAAACTTTTATGTGCATTATAAGCTGATTTCATGAAATAACACTTAAAGGGATTCATCAAAAATCAGTTGTTGTTTACTTACTTTCATTACACCTATATTACTTCCTTTTTAAATGGAAAACTAATAGGAGACATTTTTACTAATAAAATTAATTCTGGTCATTTTTCCAGTGTAATGAAAGTAAATAAGGATTGAAGCTTTCAGTTATAAAGATTATAACAGACATCTTCATTTATGTTACACAGAAAAAAGAAACTCATGAAAGGTTTTAATTAACAAAAAGGTGACTAAATTATGTCATGTTCTATTTCGGTGTCAACTATCCCTTTAAATTTAAGCTCCAGTTTAGATTGTAGTCTTCTGAAGGTGACAAGGATTTGATTTCATAAAATTAGTTCCAGAAATAACCCACAGGTGGCTCTCTGGTGTATCATGAACTCTGTGAAGGATGAAACATGGTCACTACAGGCTGATGTGGCAATCAGGCGGATTTCAGACAGAGGTCAAAGCATTTTTAATGAAAACTGTTTTTCAGAAGTTCTTTCCCCCTTCAGGCCATCTTGAAGACATCTTAGTTTGGTTTGAAAGACATTCAGGCCAGAACCTAGTTTCTTTCTTTCTGTTATTCTGAGTGGGAGTTGTTGAAAATCTGCTTAGATTTAGAATATATCTGCTGTCAACAATCTACATGCAATTATATTGCAATATTGGTACAACATGCGATTAGTGTGCAATGGCATTTTATAAGTTAAGCATCACTATTACTGTTGCCCATATTGCTCTTAGCACAAACTTGTTCTGTGCTGTTTGTGCCACAGACATGAATAATTGTCCAAGTTTTGTGCATTGTGAGGGCAGGTGTGATCTAACTTTAAGTCATTGTAGTTTTGTGGACAATAAATCAGGTAACAAAACCCCATAGACACGAGGAGGGAGGCACTTAAGCCATACTATAGAACAGACCAAATTATCATAGAGATTCAAGGTGGACTCTTTTGTCTTGGCCAGTAAGCAGCCACGTAGCAACTACCCTAACGACCACAAAGGGATGGTTAAAATCCATTCAAAATATCCATTCACCTTGGAAACAGATATAAACATTTTTCACCACTACACGGCTGAAATTTAGATAGTGGAACGCCTCAGTGTTCTTCCCTCTGGCCCTAAGCAATAAGAGATTGTTTACATAGACATTCCCACCTGTCTTCTCATCACCGACTGCAAATTTAGATCTTTTCACTGGCTGTATGTCTAATGCACCATAAGCAAAAACATTCTCACATTATCTTATCATTTCTGCGTGTCAATACAAATTAGCTCCAGGCACAGTTTAAGAAAGTTTGTCTAGTTAGTGCAGTTTGATTCAATCACAGATCTTAATAAACATGTTAATTATTAAAGCACTCACAAGATTACAAGATTACATCAATTTTTAAATACATTGTGGGGCCAAAATCACTAAATGAATGAAAATAAAATGTCACTTTGAAATGATAGTTATGCATTTTATTTAGGATACTTTCAGTTTCATCTAAAGCACATTTTAACTGTCTGCAAGTTTCACAAGAGATTATAAGTTAAAGATGTGATGAATCACAATCTCTTGTATCTTGCCTAAAGTTCATAATGTATTCTGTAGCCTTGATTTTCATCTTAACCTCCACCTGTTGGGAGAATTTCTCCATTTCTGAAGATATTGTTCTTTTTAAAGCAGATGATAATATCAACATCACTTTGAACTTAATTTTTTCCTTTTTATGAATATTACCACAGTGATATTTTAATGCATACAGTCTTATGTCTAAATTACCTCATACGGCAATAACATTGGGTTATTAGATGCATTCAGTGAATGTCACGCCAAAAATATTTTCAGGTGATTTTATTGAAAAAAAAAGATGTTAAACGCTTTAGACGAAGGCACGTTTGGTAGCACGACAATGGTAGCACGTTTTTAATCTGTTCTGCTTTTCTGTAATATTATTAGATCTATGACGCATGATTAAATCTGAATAAAAGCATAAGATAAAAATGCAAAGATGTTAGTCACACTTACTGATATTCTAATAATGTTCCACATAAAACTTTTTCCTTCTTAATCTACAGCATTTGATCAGACTGGACCGTTGCAAAATCAAGTGTGATGCAACCAGAGTTAAAAGAGAAAAGCTCAGAGGGCTCATGCTTTGAAAAGGGTTTTAATATTATCAAATAAATGCAGATACCGGATAAACTGTCTCGGCATCAACTGTGTGAAAGCCCTGCGGGAAAATGTTACATTAATTTCTGCGATCTGGCATGGCATCTTCCTCATTATAAATGTTTTGCAATACCAAGCGGGCTGAGAGAGTGTTTTCCTCTAAATGTAACAAATATGACTATATACAGGATATTGCGTAACTTTAGTCAGTTATTTGTAAAATTCAATGTTCCACGGTAAACTAAAGTCCACACTGTACCTGAAAACCTTTTTCCTGAGGTAAATAAACAGTAAACGCTGAAAATTTTTAGCTATTCATTAGTTTGTGGTTTTTATAATTCACTTTTTATAAAACTCTCCAATCCATGTGATCTCAGCGTGATTGTGAGCACAGCCAGTTTCAAAGGCCGATATCTGAAGCAGCATATGTAAATAGCCACATTTGTGGCCACAGAACTCTGTAGACTGTGTAACACATTGATTCAAAGGCAGTCCAACGTCACTTTGTGTGCCAAAGCAAATTGTTTTTTAGTGGTCAATGAAACTAAATAAATGCATCTGTAAAAGTGCCAATAGGAAGGTGATGATAAAATATTAGTTGTTCCTCCTCTCTTTAAGAGATTTAAACCCATACTTACTGCAGTCTTTATATTTAACCTTGAAACTACTCAAGCCATATGGCTGTGTTCTATTAGGGTGACATGCAACATATGTACATTCTTTTATCCAGTGTGCTGAAAGATAAAAAGATTAAGTTTTAAAGTATATCAGACTTTATGGTAGGGGTCAAAAGCTCTGGACTTTGTTTCATTGCCTTATGTTATTAACATAAAAGAAACTATGAAAAACACTACAAAAAGACCTTATAAAGCTATATTTTATTATTTTAACATCAAACATATGGTAGTACATATGTATTCTGTAGACTCTGTACCATAAGTTTGATGGTATATATTTATATATATGACATATATGTATGTATGTATGTGTGTGAAATTATATAACAATTTTAAACTTTATATATTTAAATAATTATATAAACATTACTGCATGTCACACGGTAGACGTAATTGCTAAAAGATTTAATCTAAACACCTATTAAAATGTTTAATTATATTTTATTCTATTTACTTTTATTTTATATTAAATTGTTAATAAAATGATAGCATTTATTCATCTCGTAAAATACATCACAAAAAACGTCTTTCAAATTGTTAAAATACAAGTAAACTTTTTCAAGGACGAAACCTGAAACGAACGTCTAGTCCTCACTAAACGCTTCCGCAGTGCTCTTAAAGAAACACGAATCATGAATGATAAACGCATGTTAAACAAGTAGTGTATTATATATGTGTGTGTATATCGAACCAGTGTGTATTTCCCAGGTTTTTTGAGCAGAGCATGAAGAGATAACTCTGGTCTCATATGGCACAGCAATACGAGACTCTGCTAATTTATACAGTGCGAAAGCAGCATTTATACATGTTGAACAAGGCGATCGGTGCTCGTTTGCTCTGGTCTGATGCGAAAATGGCAGATTCAGAGGATAACGTTTCCATTCCCCATCTGAACGCCCTTCTACAAATGGATCCTTACCTTAAGCCCTATGAGAAGGACTTCAAGAGGAGGTAAATGTGGTTTTACAAGTAAATTGCATTTTGTCACTGAATAACGCTCCCATGCCCGTCGTAAACGCACAGAAACACGCTATAGTAATTAGATGCTGTTTTATTTCAATGTATTATTAGAGACACCTGCTACGTGCTTATTGCAATGCTGTTTAGATTGTAAGTGGCTTGACAGGAAACATTTCACGCATTTAAATACGTAAAAAACATAGACATGCGATGGTTTGTACAGAATATGTTGATACTAAAGTAACAGCTCAGTTTTCTTTAACGCACACGTTTAACGTCAAATGCAAATATTAGGACCAATCATTGATAACTGTATACAATAATAACACAAACTCAGTCCGAGTATTATATCTTCATGTAATGCATTTTCCTATTCTTCTTATATATTCATGTAGTGCATTAGCCGGCAGTGTTTTGCATTCCGTGTAGTGCACTGCATTCCGCATTCATTGTTGTGATCTAATATAATGATGTCTTATAGTTGTAATTGTACGCAAAAGTAAGTAAGCTGTAAAAGTGTGGCTCTGTTGTCTGTCCTCACGTAACCTACGCGGTTTTTATATAGGGGGCGTCACGAACACACTTTGGTCCGCCCACCTGCATGAATATTATAACAAGCAGTTATTTACGGATGTTCACTCATTTCATTTCTATTTTCCTTGCTGTTTTAAACATTCATATAATATCAGAGATGTGATTTTAATGGCAGTTATGCATCCCACATTGACGCATGCCCAGCTTCAATTTTTAAGTATTTTTTTAAAAAAATTTCTTTCTATTTATTCATTTCTTAGATGTGTTTATTCAAAGAGCTTATTAATATTAAGGTATAATATTAACAATTTAAAGCAGTTGTGTTATATAATGAAGTGCGGCAGTTGTGGCCTACAGGTTAGTGAGCTGGGCTTGTAATCTGTAGGTTGCTATTTTGATTCCAGTGCCGGCAGGTACTAAAGGTAACTAAAGTGCCCTTGAGCAAGGCAACTAAGCCCAGATTGCTCCAGGTGTGTGTGTGTGTTCACTCCTTACCATAACCATGAACACCATAACCATAAACACCTTAACCATGATAGGTTAAATGCAGAGGCCACATTTCGGGTATGGCATACCATATCTGACAAAACATCTGACTTTCACATTTAATGTACCGTAAAGACTTTTTTGACTTTTTGGTTGTTACTTTGTTCAACTGACAGAGCTTCAAAACTTGTAAAATGTTAATGTAAAATCCTCGTAATGAGGTCGTGCGACAGCTGTTTTTATTGTTAAAATGGCAGATCTCAGCATACACTCCACAGCAGTGCATTAGTGCTCCGTTCTGAACATACCGTACACTTGGTGAATAAAAAGTGAACTCCCATGAACCTCAATGAATATTCAGAGCGCCTATTAATACATTAAGACCTACAGAAAAGTGATGGATGAGGTGGGGTGACCACCTGTATATATGTAATTATAATGTCACTCATAATTATAGTTGTAATTTAACAGATTTGTGTTTTAAGTATATAAGCCCTGCCATAAAATTGGTACTCTAGATTTCCTGATTGCTTTTGCCTAGAGACTTTAAATGCTTTGCACCAATTATATGGCACTTTATTTCAATACATTGAGTTCCACTGTAAGAAACCTGGATGTTTGGCACCCATTATTTGAATGCATGATATATGCAGTCCTATGGCACCATCTTTACGTTTGATTATAATGATAACACTGCCTAATTGCATTGTTGCATGGACTAAGTGTGTGTGGCACAGTTTGCATATTTATGACTTAACATTCTCCATTCATTAGTGCCATAGAGACTGCTGACAAGTGAAATGAAGTTCTTCATTATCGTTTTAATTAACACCCAAGTCTGGAGGGGTAGCCATCGAGGTATCTGAATACATGTATGCGGTTTCTAATTTTACCTTTCTCTGCGGGACACAGTTTTTAAAAGTGGTATACTGGTGTGTGAAATGTGTGGCATGGGTTTGCTGAGGAAAAACCACATGGGCTCTGCAAAAGTCTAGTTATTAAGGAAGTCTGTGCAATTTTTTCTTTGCTTGGTAAAACATTTTAAAATTAAGGTTAATAATATTTCAAAATTCTGTGCTTTAATTTGCTGTGGATGAGAGCCCATAGGATTGAAAAATCACAAATGAGATCTCAATTGTTTCTCCTAGGCCTACAATGAGACTAGTCTGAAGGCAAATGGAAATTTATGCTTTAGTCACACGCTTCTGATATTTTACCAGTCCAATGGGACTGAGCTGATTGGGTTATTTTTGTGGTGAGACCCTGTTGACCTCAGTACCCTTGCACCATGATAAACAAACAGCCCAATATGGTAAATTGGTGTGTATCTTTTTAACACAGGCTTATTATTTACACAGCCCTGAATATCTGTAATCAGCATGGGCAAAGATAGCCGACGGGCTGCCAAACTAAACCAAAACATGCAGGAGCTGTTTTTCATCCTTTCTCTCATGAATATTTAATTTCGCAAATTTCCCCTGCTAGTTTAAGTATTCAGATGATGCAAACCTTCAAGAGGTAAAAGTTTATGTACTGTAAAAACTTAAGAACATGCTGTTCATTTGAGTTGAAGTCGAAACATTAATACTATTATTGTTCGATTTTGTTGCTAAATAGATATACGCTATAGAAAGTGTTTCGTATCATTTTTTAAAATACTGGTACACATTCATATAAATCGACTGCCCAGAGGCGTCACCAAGATGGTTGCTGAGTGACTTTATATTCCCTGTGATGTGTTGTTTATACCTTTTTAGATGTCTGCTTTTGTTTCTTATTGTAATATTTTATAACTCTTTGGTGCTTGCACATTTATTACATGGTTTTGACCCTAGGAGCTTTTTGCAACTCACAGAGGTAGCCTGATGTTTTGTTGAAAAAGTGTTTTTTGTTGCGTCTGCGAGGTGATCGGGTCACGTTGAACACACTTACGTGTGTCGGGCCCCTCCCAGCAGCAGTGTGTTTTTCTCGGGCTTTGGTGAGCCCCGGGCGAGGCTCTCGCACCTGTCTGGACCCTGAAAGCCCCTCTTCTCCCCATAAATAATTGTACATAGGCATGTGCCAGTGCAATAGCTGCTTGGCTTTTGATCAAACCCAGCGTCAGAGGCCCCTGAGCAACACAAGTGTTTCTTATGAGCGTAAGCGTCAAAATCAACAAGGTCTTGCGGGCAGCTCTGAATCACGCTGTGCGTCAAGAGAGGGAATGAAGTGTCAGGAATTCAGATGACTAAAGAGACGCCACAAACTGTGATTGATACACGCTCCTCTGATCGCTCCTTCGCCGAAGTTCAGAATGGTTGCGGTGTGTAAGTTATTAAACATTGTCATTATGATCCATTTGGTACACAAACCGTACAACAACCTGGTTTTCTGCCTTCAAGAGAGAGATTATAAACAAAGCGGTGTGCCATGTTTTAATTTTTTATGTTTACGGTGTTTCAGTCATGTTTTGTATTGATGTCATTTTTACTTGGTCACCGGTTTGACCTTTGGCTGACTGGCTCTTTTTTTGTGAGAGGGGAAAATAACAGTTTGTAGTTCATAGCTTAAATATTCCATGAAATTGTTTGATGCACTAAACTGTTTACAGTCTGTAGGATATGAGGAAACAGTAATTTAGTCTCTAGTTTAGTCACTGTGATTTGCTTCTTCATTCGAGTCTGAGTCAGATGGGATATAATGCAGGTGGTATCATTGCTATACTGAGTGTTTTATTAGATGGTAATTTGGCCACCACAAACAAGATGATTAATCAATATTTTAGTCCATTTTCCAGATGGACGTTTTCTTTATATTTTCTGATAATTCTGATATCTTCTGTTAATTTTGTCAACATTTAAGACTGCCTTAGTGCATAGATATCCTTAAAAACTAACACAGACAAAGGAACTAAAATTTATAAACATCTACTGTAGATTTTTGGGAACCTAGCCAACATGAACTAAAAATGAATCATATTTACATGTCCCTGGGGTTATTTTTAAAGGTTTATCAGTGCATGTCATTGAAGATAACGTTAAAGATATTGAAAATATTGTTTCCATAATATATATCATCAAGGACTAAAAAATACTGATTCTATAGCTGTTCTGAACGCTGTTTCATGTTGACATTAAAGCAAGCTATACAGACACTTTCTGAGTCTTTGATCCCAGAAGGCCTTAATAATACTTAGGTGTCAAATGTCTCTTGTTTAAATAACAACCTGGCCTGTTTGTTATGTCTAAAATAACAGTATGGATACGTCTGCCCAGCTGTTCATTTCACTCATAGTATCTGTGTGATTGTTGTACTGTATAACATCAAAGTAGGATTGAACTTCAGGTCAGCTTCCTGCTAGAAGAGTCTGTGATCAAAAACTCAATAAAAACTACTAGGACAATGTAATTAGGAATTAAGCAATAGGAAATTAAATAGTGAAATCAAAGAGCATAAGATCAGGGTGTGGCTTTATTGTCTGTGCAATCAGTAAAAGGAATAAAGCACAAGCCCCTCCCAGTCGATTAGTGAGGTCGTTCCTCTGGATCTAGTTATACAATAGTTTTTTACATTAATGTTTTAGCATCTGTTTAAAAGGGGGTAAACAGACTGTCTCGTCTCTTGTGGGTACGAATCCACTGTTACAGTCACAAAAACAATACTTGTGTAATACATTCACTTCCTGTTCCTGCTACATACAGACAATTATTATTGGTGACAAATGTTCCAGTATTATACATAAATTCATAGGTATCTCTTTTTATGTAATTTTAATAAATATTGGGCTGTTGCCGCTTGTTGTTAAGCTGTGCTTTGTAATGTCAACAACATGAGACAAAAACAAGACAGTCTGTAAGTTTTTGTCCTGTAGTTTGTACCTGAGTTCAACTCTTCCTTTTGAATTTCAGTAGCATGTAAAGCATATGAATTTTTACAAAGCCGTACGTGCAAATTTGTACACTTCACACGTACTTTAATTCTTTTGACTAGTGTTGCGTGGAGTTGTTAATTTTTTGTTTTGGTGTTAATTTGAAGGAAGGCTAGTTTCGCTTCATGTGTTCTGTACCCAGATTTCCCGTATGACTTTCTTTCTTCTGTGAAACACAAAAGGGTGAATTTTTGATGAATATCATGGTGGCGTTCTCAATATAACAAAAGCAAATGAGCGCTGGGGCAGCCAAACTCCAAAATGATAAAAAAGCACATTAATAATGGTTTATATGACTCAATAAAAGCACTATATTCAAAGTCTTTCTGAGGAAAACAGGATTAATTAAATGCTCTTCTTAGTGCATGAATCACTTCATGAGACTTGTATGGTTCAAATTCTCATTTACTTTCATTATTAAAAACAGACCAGTATGTTCTTAAAAAAGGATTTTGTTCTACAGGAGAATGCAAGCTTGGATTAAAATGAGAGCAGCAAAAATTTACATTTTGGGTATGCTGATGTTTTGGCTAAATGTTTACATCTTTTTTTGTTAACCATCCAGTTTTTTTCCGAAAGTTTCTTTCATGTAGCCTCAAGTTTCTTCTAGCGCAGTTTCACAAGGGCTGCAGGGTAAACCCAGCATTCTGTTCTCGCAGCTGATTGGAAATGAGCGTCTGATGTTGTCTCCATCTGGGACAAATATTTCCCAGCATTCTCTTTCTGACACTGATATTCAATCAGCTGTGTGACTGTGAGCATCTGTATTTGGCAGTTGCTTTTTCCAATCTGATTTACAGTGAATTCAATCTTTACTTCAGTATATGTGTTCCCTGGGCACTGAACCCATGACCTTGATGTTTTCATGATAATGTAACCACTGGGCTACAGGAAAAGGAGCCTTAGAATATAACTATGAGGACAGAAGGTCAATGAGTCATACTGAATGCAGTGAATGTGGAATTGGCATGTGTCAAAAGATTTCAGGGCAGTTAACCAGAATAATCTTGGATTAGATGTAGATTTTGCAACATTATGATATTGCTCTAGTGTTGAACCCTTAAATGAGACACTTAATTTTCCTAATGCATATTCTTAATGCATGGTTGTTTTGTAAAAGTCACTAATCTATTTTCAAACTACAGCTAAATGAGGCCAAAATATGATTGTTATTTCTCTTGTATCCTTATAAGAACCTGAAAAATATTAATTTTGAGAAGGATTTGGCACTTTAGCTTGCAGTGAGTATTAATTTTCTGTGGTCTACATAGAGGATGAATGTCCTCTGTTGTCCACTGGTGGAACTGGACAACTCTGGACTGTTAGCAAATCCATAAAAATCACTTCCTTCTTGTATGAAAAGCTAAGAGTAAAAAATCAGTTTTACATCATCTCTAAGAACTAGGCCCGGAAAATGTGTCTTCAACGCTCAAATGTTGTTAGAAAGGACATCTATGGTCTTGTAATTGGCACTCATTATTACTAATAAGCAGGTTTGTCAAAGTTCTGATTTCATAGAGTTGCAGGTTTCGGTAATGACCGCGTTGGAAATCAGTTTCCTGTGAAGTCACCTTGACTGTCTGATTGAAATGCGATTTCTGATCTCTCCTCTAGACTCTAATCATCTGGGACACGAGCCTGTGGACATGCGAGGAATATCTCGGGCTTATGCTACAGCAGTGGGCCGGCCCTGCCTTCACTGTTCAAACACTGATTTCTTATAATAGCAATGACTCTCATAATCACACAGCAGCTGAAGTCTGGCAGTCAGTGTGGATTGGGAGGAGGGTCAGATTAATTTTCTTGCAAATAGCTGTCGGGTGACATGCATTTGCGTTCGCCTTTCAGTTGTCCTGGAAACCCGCATTTGTTTTAACATTTAACTTGTGTGAAATGACATTTTTATAAACAAATAGGCAATGGGTTGTCCAAACAACTAATTGCCTAGCCTGTGTCAGGAAACTGGGTTAAGGTTACCCACCTAACATTAATCAGAGTTGTTTTTGTGTCTGAACACAGCTGGACGCAACACAACAGAATGGATCAAAGCTTTTAAAAATTTAACTGTTTTGGTTTGACAGTTTGACATCATACATTTGTAGATGTGTTTATCCATAGTGACTTGCAGTGCATTCTATACAGTTATAAATTTAAATAGTGTCTGCATTATGTAGGATTTGAACCCCATGACCTTGGTGACGCTAGCGTCATGCTATACCAGTTCAGCTACAGGAAAATATGACACGCTAAAAATGTCTGCATATGTATGTGATCCAAAGTTGAAACAAAGCACAGATTAAATCCGAGAACATTCAAACCTCTGAGGGGGTAACTGGCAGATAATGGTTTAAGATCTAAAAAATTTTATTGCACAAAACTCAGAACAGCAGAGACCTTTGGAGAATGTATAAGAATTGCTCACAGAAGTCCAGCAGTAATTGTCATGTAACGGATTTCTTACAGAAACTGTTATGGTTGCTGTAGGGGCAGTGGGGATATTGGAAGAGAATGAGTGTCTCTCAGAGAATTGTTTTGTTGCACACGGTCGGCACGCCAAAAACTCCTTAGGAATGTTACATCTCCCACAACCATTACTGATATTAAAGAAAAAGCTTTTAAAGGGAAGCTTTTAAAGCTTTTTGGATATAAAGGAAAGCTTTTTAATAGCATTATATCTACAGTTTAAAGCAAAGCTTTTGTAATAAATTCACTGCCTTCAAAACATTCCTGTTTTTCCTTTTAATCCTTATGTAAAAATGTTTGGAAGAACTGCTTGTGTGTAATAAAAGGTCTACTTAATTAGTACATTTATTTCTTAAATAACTGTCAGTTAATTCATTGAAACGGTGCACTTCCATAGCCTCCATTTATCCCTAATAATATCTTATCTTTGTAGCACAGGAGAAATCATGAGTTGTTTGCATGGGACTCGCCTGTGGCTTACCGCCACTATGCTACGTTGTTGTAGGCGGATGCTAGGGTGTTCTGGGTAATTGCTAAGTGGTTGCTTACTGGCCCACATCTAAAGAAACCACCACATCATTATGATAATCTTGTCCCTAGGTCCTTTCCTGTAAGTCTATGAGATTATGTTTCCTGTTTTATCATCCGCCAGGTAAAAAAAAACATGTCTGGTTGAATAGTAAACAGCACACCTCTCAAACTGTCGTAGCAAGCACTAAATATGAAGTTTTGTTGTCCAGGGGTTAACATCTACTGCAAGCAAGCCTGGGGTCCAAAAATGCTATTGGATGCTGTTTTCAAGTATTTTAGGATGAAGATGTTTCAGACTCCAAACTTAAAAGCCCAAAGGGTTTGCCAGACTTGGCTCCTTTTTTAAGCTAGAACTTCATGTTGATAAAGATTCAAACAGACTTCATAAATTCATAGCAGAACAGCTTGCCCTTTCCACCCTCAGGGCAATACCTGAGTGCTTTGGCCTCCACTTCAACCCAAGAACTGGTCCTCACCAGGCACACTGTCATTAAATAGCTAAAGATCTCTGAATACTCTGCTTTTGGTTGCTAGGTCTTCCTCTATCCAGGTTTATCAGGCTGCAGGTCACATGATCTTCAGAGTCTATGCCCTCATTGGTAGATGCCATGGTGCATTATTACTCATTTACATAAAGTCACACCCTGAACAGCTGCTGACACCATTTCTCATTTCGTTTCAATTTCAAGTCTTATGTACCCAACAGATATACCAAACAAAAGCAATTATTATTTTTGGTAACATGTTAATGCTACATGCAGTGCAAACATTGCAAAAGGAATAAGTTTTCTATTTACTGATTTGTATTATGGCACTGGGCCCAGCATTACTGGCTCGTGACGTTCATTGAAGACAACAACATTCTCAACTAAAGCTATTTATTTTGACATGGTGCTGTACATTCAGTGGCAGAAAACAATGAGATTTTAGTAAATACTTCTTTATAACGGTTGCATATTAGAACAAGAATGCAAACGTTGCTTAATAGTGGCTGGAAATTGCCGGCTAATTGAAAACAAATGACTTTCAGTTCCTTTGTCACCACAAGCCGCTGTATGCGTTTACTCCCCTGTAGGCATTAGACATATCGCTAAGTGCTTAGCTGCTTAGATTCTGCCTTTAATTCTTGTAGAAATGGCATCTACCCTGGGAATCAGATAAGCAGCAGGTGGCAATGGGGATATTAAGTGCTATTGATCATTTTGAAGAATAGGAATTAGTCATAAGGTGTTCACCAGTGTGTTGGGAGAATTTAAGTTTCAAAAGCAGATGTTAAGTCGCTCTAAAAAACAGCACTGAAACAGCAGTATTGGCTGGTAAGAAATAAACAAATATAAACTCGAGAGAACTGCTGTCTGTTTATAACAATACCCAGTCCATAGAGTTCAGAAGACAATGTGCCTTTTTGTATTTGACATGTGTATAAAAATATAAATGTCTCTTTTTAAATGATTTTTATTGGGGCAGAACTTTTCCTTCGTGTTTTCACACACAGTGATGTAACTATCAGAAAGTCTTCCATTAGAATAGAATGCAAAGAATGCTGGCGTTGTAAATGTCACATGACTAGGGAGGCTTGAAAGTGTTGTAGGTACAATTTTGTCAGTGTCATTCATAAAATCTGATTCAACTACTATCAACTAAGTAAAATATATTGACAGATCCTTTCAATGTTAAATGTGATACTAAGATTTTATATTGATTTTAGGCTTGCTGCCTAACGGCAACTACAGCCTCACATCCAAAGAACAACTAGAAGTCATTGATCTTTTAACAACGTGTTCCAGGTTTTCCCTTGTTAGCATGTTTCCTTGTTACCACACACAGAATCAAACAAGGGGGTGTTGACTGACTCCGAACTTCCTTGATTATCTGAGGAAGATAATCTGCGATGTGTCTTCATGATGAGATGGTCTGTGTTGATGTGGCATTTTGGAGAGCAGAGGGAATTGTAAGTAGTCTGTTAGCGCAACTTGCCGAGACCGAGAGTTTAAGAGTTTTTATTTGGAGACCGAGAGTTTAAGGTCTGCAATCACAGTATCACAGTATACTCACAGTTGCAGGTCATTGTTAGCACATCAGGTGATTGCTTCATACACTTCTAGCTGATGGCGTCCTTCGTGTTCAGCAGTTTGTCTATAGGAAAAAAATGTGTGAGGTATGACAAATTTTATGGCGTCATTTTTGCAGGGTGTGGGTGTATGTGTTGCATTATTGCGCAATGTCTATTTTTGGATAATTTAGGGAATTAAATGCTTTAAAAGTGCAATGTGCTGCATCTCATTGTGTCTTATTACTTGCAAGTTGGATGTACACCAAACAATATAATTATTTACAACAAATGAGTGATAAGTCTGGCATCAGCACATAAACAGCTGCTTCACATTATGCCACGCTTGAGCTAAAAATAAGCAGCTCAGATCTGTAAAACAACAATTATAAAAGAAGACAATACTGTAAACCGCTAACATACACACACATCTGTGATTTTTGCAACTGAGTTAAATTTTGTATTAATTCAGAAGTCTTTAACACATCTTGAATACATCCCATTTATTTGTTTTGCATTATTTTGTGCCAGGCAAACATATAGGTATGGGAAAATTTCTGCCACTTTTCTATCATCACAAAGTATATAGTGTTATACTGCCCAGCCCAACTATGCTTTTATATAAAGCTATTTATGAACAGGAAGAAGTGGGGGAAAAGTACAGAGCCTTGCGGTACACCATTATTAATGGGATGTGAACTTGAAAATCTACAAGCCAGCAGCATTTGCCTGGATTGATACCCCTATTTCTGTTAAAGAGGGTGGATGGTATTGAAAAGAGAAGTGAAATGTGTGCAGGTGTTTAGTGTGAAGGGTGAAGTAATATGTAGTATACAGAAGATGGCAGGTCGATGACATCTTACATCAATATACATGAGTGGGCGAATGTTTTCTGAACTTAACTTTCAAAGTTGATCCTGAGGGTAAATGTGGTTCTACTAAAGGGTGTTTGATAAGAGCTGTATATAATAGCATAAAATATTAAATCAGTAAATTATTAATACTTTAATAAGTTCCAGAATGCCAAAAGATTGGTTTATCAGCCATTCATATTTTCTTAGGTTATGTGTTTCTTTGTGGACATACTTGTTTCGTATTTTCCCCTTAGCATCTTTATGATACGCTGCATACTGTAAGATACTCTAGCTGTTGCTTGGTGACTTTACCCATGTTAATTTTGTATAGGATTTACTGCTATGGAACTTATTTATGTAAGGCAAAACAGAGAAATTGAATCCATCTTCTACTCTTATATATAGGTTTTTCTCCCTTCTCTTTGTTTTTACAGGTATGGGCTATTTGAGAAACGGCTCGCACTCCTTGAGGAGGCCGAAGGAGGCTTTGATCAGTTCACACGTAGTTATAAGAGTTATGGCGTACAGAGGATGCCAGACAACAGCCTCATCTTTAAGGAGTGGGCACCTGCTGCTGAAGCCCTGTTTCTCACTGGAGAGTTCAGTATGTAGTTTTTCATTCTGTGTGTACACGCACCAGACAGGAAGTTATTGTGTCCTTGACATGACTGGTGGAGTTTTATTGTGATTTTAAATTGTAGTGAGTCAGTATAAAAATGAATACACTGACAAGAATGTATACATTTAATTCACTATAAGTCGCTTTGGATAAAAGCATCTGCCAGATGTAAATGTAGCAGTAATGAAACCCAATATAAAAATTGTCAATTTACTCTTCCAAATTCCAAATGTATGTAACCTTTGTTTTTAGATTCATTGGGTCTTTCAGGCATTAAAAGAGATAAATGTTTGTAACAGTATAGCATATAAGCTTTGTATAAACTACTTTTAAGGTTTCTGAGGTCGTATTATAGCTTTGTGCAAAGAAAAAAACACAATGTAATTCATAAATCACAGAAAATTCTCCTTAGCTTTTAGGTTGATATTACTTATAATTGGTCATGTCACATTAATATCACATACAGTGTCATATTTAAATTGATTCACAGAAGAAATAAATAGTCTAATTTGTTAAGTGTCTTTCTTCTGTATTTCTTCTCCAATTTATACAGCTCATGAATCGTACGATCAACTTTTACAAGACTGTTATTTACAGTAAAATGAAAAGTTCATATATATGCAGTTTGTACTTTCCAAAACATTTCTCCCATTACTGAGAAAAATCAAATATGTTTGGTTGAGTTGAGTAAAGGGTAAAAAAGTTTTGAAGTAAACCGTTTCTTTAATATTGCTTAGAGTTAAATAATAATGTACTATGTTTCAGTTTATATCAGTTTTTTGGTTGTGAAAATATTACAGCATTTTAGAAGAAGCTGAAAGCTTTGAGGGGGTGTTTCATAATATATATATCGAAAGATTTGTTTTTATACTGTTTTGTTCTGATGCAGAATTCATAAGTCATAAAACTGTTTTATGAGAGCTAGGTTCAGGTCTGCCTATTCATCTTTAACTTGTCAATTTGTGGATGACTGTTTGTTCTCTTTGACAGAATATATTTTTTATCTTAAACTAGATGAAAGAATGTTGCGTTCAGCTTAAGACAAAGAAAAAGAAGGTTCCCTTCAAGGTTATCTCAGATGCCTACAAGGCTGAATGCAGTCAGAAGTCACTAAAGGCCTTTCTTTTGAAACCCTTTGTTTGTGAAAACTTCGGCAGATCATTTCTTGCCAAGAAAGTGTGAATGCAGGATTTGCTTGTATGCTTGCCATCTTTTCTAGTCATTAGGAAGTGTAAGTTTTGTCTTGAAGTAATGAGCCAGACTTTACAGACTGCAGGCCAAATTTTGTAGTCTTTGATCACAGGATATAACTTACCCTGCTGTTAAATAAGCAAATGATTTTTGGTAATTATTTCAGAGAGAATGCATAATGCAATTCATAAATTAGCAAAAAGGCAAGCAGGACTATGACTTGCACATATTTAGGGTTAGAGACAGATAAACGCAGAAAAAATGTACATAAACCTGCAATTAAAGGAGGGATCTAAACTATATCTATTATTTATAATATATTTTGTATATTTTATATTATGCACTTAGCATAAAAGCATTAAAACACAGTTGTGCTGTTATTGCATAACAGCAATATTGAATAATTGTTATTGAATAATTGGGTAAAGAGTGTTGGATAATTGGGTAAACTGTTATTGAATAATTGGGTAAAGAGAAAATAATTTGGTAAAAGTTAAAAGGTTTCTAGTTTCAGTTTAAAATTGAATTTGTTCTTTATGCTACACATGTGATGCATCGCATTGCATGCGCTTTCTTTTTGCATTGATAGATGGCTGGGATAATTTTTCGCATCCCTACATAAAAAAGGAGTTTGGAAAATGGGAACTGCACATCCCCCCTAAAGAGGACGCAACACCTGCTGTCAGTCATAACTCCAAGCTGAAGGTGAGCAGACGCATTAGCCGCTGTGTTTACTTCATTAGTCTGAATGATGCACTGAGGTATTATGAGGCCCTCATGCACTGACAAGCCAGATTTAATATTCACTCGTTTTATGGATAACGTGTCAATGTTAAAGGGACAGCTGCAACATTCAAGCCATTTGTTGCTTTTCAACAGCATATGTTTTTTAATAACCGTGGTCTAATTTGTTGTTTTAAACCCATGAGGTTTAAAACATGGAGCTTTAATTTTAAACAAATTAAAGCACTGTCCCAGGGGAAGCAGTCTGGTTTTTCACTCGGTTATGGACTGTATATTCAATTAAAGTTCATATCAAATCAGAATGGACTCTATTTCATCTTTTAATGTTATTCCAAAGAGGGAAAAAGTTTGTCATTTTTTAAATCAAAATAGCAACCAGATGTCTCTTGAACAGCTCTCCTGTCAGGCTGACATCATCTATGCCACACGACTATTAATAAAAGTTAACTAACAATTCCTGGTGAACACCGGTCCAGTCAGATTTTTGATATACAGAAAGCAAACTGTTCTATTCTCTTTAATTCCAACAACAGACAGCACTACAACAGTCGTAACACTAACACTGCTGTGGAGAATGTGTTTGCCATTGAAGACAATTTTTGTGTTATAAGACAGATAAAATACCCTTAATCTATAATTTGACCAGACAGCAAAGTGACAGATGTTAAATGAACTCCGTTTAATACAGTAAGAGTTTTATCATTATCCACTTATCCTCCACCCGAACCTTTTATCGGTTCCCTTTTATTTCTGCTATTTTCTACTATTTTCTTCTCAACCCCGTCTGGCTTGGCATCTGTCCATTCTCACGTCCTTTCTCTGTAATTGTATAAACTGGCGAACCTGCTGCATGACGGCCTGGCACTCCTCTGTGTCCTCGGGAAAAGAGTCGCTAATGATTGAGTCCCGCTGGGACTGCGCTCCACAGGTCACCGTCAGGTGCCAATGGACCGGTCATTACCTCTAGCTGGCAGCCTATGGATGGGACCAGTGAATGATCCATTTGTTTTTGGCTCAAGAAAGAAAAAGAGAGCGTGTAAAGCTCGGAATAGAGAGCTCCCCAGGGGGTCTTTCACACAGAGAGTGATGCACCACAATCGATCCGCTCTACCCTACAGTCGTGTGGCTGTACGTGGCAGTGAAGAGGGAATGAAGAAGAGTGACTTTAAGGAAGTTAGGCTATAGGCTAGTTTACATGTGTCTTTTGTTGTTTTTGTTTGGAGAACACTCCAGAAGCCTCATTGTTCTTTTGTGTTGCAAATCATGGGTGGGAATTTGGTTTGAATTGGGCACACAGGTTTTTGAGTTGGAAGGTCAATTTGATATTGGAAATGGCATTCTGCGAAATGTAGTATTGTTTAAGCCTAATGAAATGTATAGAAATCTATGTTTTTTAATGTATTTATTTAAATGTTTAAAAACACATTTTAAAATATTTTAATGAATTAAAAAAAGGCTAAACTAGAGATTTTTAATTTTTTTTTTAAAGTACTCTTTTACCTTATTCGTGTTACAATGAATAAAGTAAACGTTTAAATTCTATGTATGACCAATTCAGAGTCAGGACATACAATGAAGGAATAATAAAAAAGTAATTTTCAGTTCAGTTCTGCATGGTGCAAACATAGACGCTGGTGTTTGTGCACCATACATAACAGTATCCGTAAACTAGCAGGTTTCAGATATCAGGCGCTGTCATTCTCTGCCATATACAGGTCCTTCTCAAAAAATTAGCATATTGTGATAAAGTTCATTATTTTCTGTAATGTACTGATAAACATTAGACTTTCATATATTTTAGATTCATTACACACAACTGAAGTAGTTCAAGCCTTGTTATTGTTTTAATATTGATGATTTTGGCATACAGCTCATGAAAACCCAAAATTCCTATCTCAAAAAATTAGCATATCATGAAAAGGTTCTCTAAACCAGCTAT
>JBAJNP010004239.1:10969-34554 GCA_036877545.1 Yasuhikotakia modesta | reverse complement strand
TTATTGATATGACTTAGATATGAGGGGTCTTCACTGAGGGCTTTGTCAAACATCTTGCTGTCCTGCAAATGTTCCCTACCCAAAGATCTCAGGTTTCCCTAATATAAATCCTTTTGAAGCTGGGGAGTGTGTCTAAATGATCCCTATTTACGATCAGCCAGAAAGGGGCTATGGAGATGCTGGGTCTACCCTAGCACCACTTTGTGATCCAAAAGAGCATTAAGAAACACAGGTTTCTGTCCTGTTGCCAGTTTTAAAACCAGCAACAGGCTGAAGGAGCTGATAAGATCTCTGGGGATGGCATGGTTTACTGGGACCCTTGGCCCCCTGGTGGGGACATGGTTACTTCCCCCCATCTTCTAAGTCATATCTGAAGCAGATATATTGTAAACCAGATGGCTCCTGACCCCAATGTGGCCTCAGGACCACACGCTACAATACTGTTTAACCATTCTAGGTCACCTTTAAAGTGAAAATGACATGTTTTTGCCACTTATGATAACCCATAACCTAAATGTGGCCTCTGCATTTTACCCATCCCCCTTGCATCCACATGCTAATAAACAGATACCGGGCAAGGGTCAGGGCAGGCAGCAGACAAAAGGAATAATCCAAAAACAGGCAAACAGGTACAAGAGGCAGGCGGAGAACAATCATGAGAGCAGTAACAGTCCAACAAAACAGTCCAACAGAGTGGAGGACGCTGTGAACTTCCTGCTGCACCATGCTTTAACTCACTTGGAGAAGCCCGGCAGTGCATGGACAGCTCAAGTCTGCTCAAGTTTTCAGATGACTCAGCCATCATTGGCCTAATCAGTGACGATGATGATGCAGAGTACAGAAGACTGGCACAGGACTTTGTGGACTGGTATCGGCCAAATCACCTACTTATCAACGTGGGAAAGACCAAGGAGATGGTGATGGATTTCCGCAGACACCAGTCTGCCCCCTCACTGGTAAACATCCAGGGAATGGACATTGAGAGAGTGGACTCATATAAGTACCTGGGTATTCACCTAAACCACAAACTGGACCGGTCTCACAACAAAGATGCACTTTACAGGAAGGGTCAAGGCAGGCTCCATGTCTTGAGAAGACTGCTGTCCTTTGGTGTGCAGGGGGCGCTCATAAAGACCTTTCATGACTCTGTGGTGGCATCAGCCATCCTGTATGGTGTAGTTTGCTGGTGCAGCAGCATCACTGAGAAGGAGAGGAAAAAGCTGGACAAGGTCATCAAGATGTCCAGCTCTGTCCTAGGCTGTCCTCTGGACTCAGTGCAGGAGGTTGGTGACAGAAGGGTCCTGACAAAACTGCCATCTATGCTGGATCATGAGTCCCACCCCCTGCAGGACGTTCTGTCAGCTCTGGAGAGCAGCTTCAGTGACAGACTGCTCCACCCTCAGTGTGTGAAGGAGAGATTTCGTCGGTCTTTCCTTCCTGCTGCTGTAAGACTCTATAACAACAACTGCTGATTTATTTATTTATTTATAAACTCTTACTGCAGTACTTGTATTCCAAGTTATGTGCAATATTTCTATTTTAATGTGCAATACCATACCACTATACTACAGCAATTCTCACTATTTACTTGAAATTTGCATTTGTGTATATATTTTTTGCTTTTGCACTATTAAGATATTTATGTATAGTGTTATGTTTAGCCAATATGTATATATATATACAAATATATAACCAATATGTATATTTTGGTTTTAGTTTAAAAATTATTCTTTCTCTCTGTACTGTATCTGCTGTTGCTAAATGCAATTTCCCCACTGCGGGACAAATAAAGGAATATCTTAATTCTGTCTTCACACACTTCCTCTGATGTTGCATCATTGGGGTCCAGCTGTGTTCATTGCTTTGCTAATTGCCCTTTAAAGCTAATTTAGCTTCTCCTCTCACCAGCTTCTCATCATCCTGATATTTAGCTTTAAGTAGATTACAAACACCTGCTTTACTCTGACCCTTTGTGTGTATGATTTCAGGACAAGCAGTGGGAGGTTGTGGACTTCTCTAAAAGCAGAATTGAGAACTTTAGGAAAATCATCCCACTGATAACAGACCTGAGGAATCCAGCCATAAGAAAGAGGTGGGGGGATCACATGCCCACACATCAACACTTCCACACACAAATGACATTGTGTCTTTAACTGTTGACACTTTTTTGAAAAATGAAAAGAATGAAAAATAAGCCATTCTTATTTTTCTGTTAGGATGTTGTTTACTGTAGCTACTGACCTGTGTTTTTACACAGATTTTATACAGTTTTAAGTTTAGCCAAATTTTCATAATTAAATAAAGGTTTCTATACAGTCAATATTTATAATTGTAATTTATTTTAGTCCATTTACTTTGTCTGGCACAGCATTTCATATAATTTTAGTTGGAAACAACATTTCAGTATAAGAGAGGGGAAGAGAGAAAAAACACTAGTAAGAGAGATCATGTCCCAGAATTGCTTAGTCTCGTTCTCAGAGGAGGAATTTTTTTGGTAAAATGTGTTATGAAATGGTGCTATTGTGCTTTGTTCTGGATTGATTGTACTGACTGTCTCAGAGGATTTCTGTAAGAGAAGACAACAACCTGTGCTGCATGTCTGCGTTATCTCTCGGGAGAATTCAATCCTTTCACTGTCACTGGATGCCGCACCTGTTGATTATGACAGAATCCGACCACAAGTCTGACCTGTCTATTATGATTAAACATCAGAGTGTAACAGCAACAGGGTAACAGGTGTAGCCTTCCAGTTAGCTCAACTGGTAGAGCATTGCGTTAACACCGCAAAGGTTGTGGGCCCAATCCCAGGGGAAGGCAAGTCCTGATAAAAATGTGTACCTTGAATTCACTGTAAGTCGCTTTGGATAAAAGTGTCTGATAAATGTAAATGAAAATGTTTAACCTTTTCACAAATGCCCTGTATTTAATTTAATTTAATTTTAATTTTAATTCACTATTAAATTGAATACTGTTGTGAATAAATTACTGCTCTTATTCTGATCTTTTTCCCAAGAGAATTCCCAAGGTAATCAACCCTCTGTGAGCAGAGATTATTGTGTCAGATTATCTTGACTGTTTAAACCTTCAAATTAATGTGTAGGTCTGTTTGTTTGCTTTAGACACTGGGATCAAATAAGGCAAGAAGTGCAGCAACTATTTGACCCAAACAGTGCAGACTTCACCCTGGAAAAGATTGTGTCTTTTGGTTTGGACCACCATGCTGAACGCATCAGTGATATATCAGGAGCTGCCAGCAAGGAGCTGTCAATAGAAAAGGTTTGATATTCCTCTCTCCCTACATTTGATTTTACATCTCACTTTCTTTACAGGGATAATTTTCTTTTAGTAAAATGATGTCAGATCAGTGTGGTTTCTTGCCTACTTTACTGGACTATTAACATACTTATTGTAACATAGATCCATGTGCAGGTTTTATTCAAGAACATGGTTGATAACAGACAGGGTCGAATCACAGGCAAACAGGAGTATACGGGGCAATCACAAACTCGGTATCCAATAACACAGCAAAGGTCAGGGCAGGCAGCAATACATTAAAAACAGAAGGCAGTCTGGGGTCAGAAATCCAGAAAAGCCAAAACACAAGGAACAAGAAACACAAGGAACTAGAAAACACACGGGGAATACAACGGAAAGGCAAAACAACACTTTGCAGCTTCCTGTTTGCTGGGCCTCTGTTTCATGGCCACCAAACAGGAAGTTGCTGCAGAGGGAGCGATTACAAACAGTTCCGGGGTAAGGGCTCCCTCTGCTGGCCTGGTGTGACACATACCAACCTCTAGATTAACTTAATTCCATAAACGTTCCCTGAACTGGCCTTTCCAGCTAAGATTTGTTTCTCCCAAGGTTTATTTCTCTAACTGTACATCAATGGAGCTTTGGTTCTTTGCCACTGCCACCCTGTTGGTCTGCTTACTGGGACATATACTTAGCTTAGGATTCTGTAATCATTCAATCAATGTAATCATTGTAACATTTTATATTACTTGTATGTGTTTTGTGTGTATTTCATGATATTTTTGCAAAGCCTTTATCTTTTTATCCAATAAGAATTTAACAAAATGTTTACAATAATACCATATATTGTGTAATGTAATGTCTAAATTATTTTTTTTTCCAATTTGTTTATTGATTTACAAGCTGCTTTGAAGCAATGTAACATTGTAAAACGCACTATATAAATAAAACTGAATTAAATTTAAAGTGCTGTAAAAATGTTTGTACTTGATATTTAAAAATAATTACTTGGATCATGGATTTAGCAGGTGCTTTTATTCAAAGTAACATGCAGTGCTTTTGTACAATTCTGTGAATTATACAATGAAGAGCCAGAATATGTCATCAATCTAAACACCAGGAGTACTAATTATAAGGGGACAAGATTTGAAAAATGATGGTAGTCCTGATGGTAGCACCTGCGATTTTGCACTTTCTTTAGTCTAACCTTAAAATTTTTCAAACAAATTGCTTTTCAATATGCCATTGTCACGAAGGGCGTATTAATGGAGCATTAAAGGTCCGGAGGACTTGACTCTAAGGCGACAGCAGCCTCTGGTATGACTTGGGAATGACAGCAGATTCAGGAAAGGCGATCCTGACTCAGGGTTGACAGCCATCTTGTCATGTGCAGGCTCCATTGCTGCCGCCATCTTGTCATGTGCAGGATCCATGGCGGCGGCCAACTTGTCATGTGCAGGCTCCGTGGTAGCAACCATCTTGGGCTGTGGCTCTGGCTTGGCGGCAACCATCTTGAGCTGTGGCTTTGGCTTGGTGGCCATCTTGGGCTGTGGCTCTGGCTTGGCGGCCATCTTGGGCTGTGGCTCTGGCTTGGCGGCCATCTTGGGCTGTGGCTCTGGCTTGGCAGCCATCTTGGGCTGTGGCTCTGGCTTGGCAGCCATCTTGAGCTGTGGCTCTGGCTTGGCAGCCATCTTGGGCTGTGGCTTTGGCTTGGCGGTCATCTTGGGCTGTGGCTCGGGGAAGACAGCCATCTTGACTGTGGCTCGGGGAAGGAAGCCATCTTATGAGTGAGTGTAGTTTTCCGCTCCTCTGCATCACCCACAGTGAAAGCTGAACCACACAGCAGCAGCGCATAGTCCAGAAAGTCCATTAGTGAATACTTATTCTCCTGCTTGGCTAACTGTGACTTGATGGGCTCATTTAGCCTGAAATGAAACATGTCCTTAAATAGCCACTCATCATAATCTAATAATCAAATCTCATTTATCAAGGTACAAAACTGACCCATTGCATCTCTCTATAAGCCGTCAATATTCATTTTTGTGTCCTAATTACCAGATTAGGAGATTCACACCACACACATGCACAACAGCATTAAATAGCATTTCTCTGTGTCCCAAGAGTGGCATTGAAAATTAAGTTTCAATTGAGTGGAATTGGGTTTTTATGAACTCAGGCTCAAGTGTTTCCTCCCAGACATGAGAGACCACCATGTGTTAGTGGTCCCAGGGGTAACTCCTCTCATTGAGAGCAGTTTACATCCCCTGGATGCAACTTGGGAGCAGACATTTTGTCGGGACCGGGGCCTTAGCTGGTTAGCACCCTAAGCTGGTGAAGCACATGTAGAATCTGTGGTCAAGCCTAATTGGACCGAGAACAGAGCTAAGGCTTCGTCTGTACCCTGTTTGCCTGATCTTTCTGCTGCCGGGAGTTCTGAAAAGAACACCCAAGGACACAGTATCTGTGCTCTTAGTAGCCCTGTGCTGGCCTAAGCCGAATGTGGTTCTCAGTTCTCCTAAATGGCTCTCCCTGGAGGATCCTTTGGAGGGGGGACCTTCTATCTCTGCAGCCTCTCTGCAGGATAGGCTTACTCCACCTTGAAGGTCTATGTGGTGGCACTATCAGCCTACCACGCTTCTATCAGAAATTCAGACAGCAGAAATTCCTTTGTTATATGTTTTCCTCCATGGTGCACTGAGACTAGGCCCTAGTATAATCCCTACCTTTTTGAGGTTCTATGGTCTCTTGTTCGAGCCATTTACAGTTCCTTGGTTCTTTTGCTGTGCTCTTTTACACAGGGCAGGAATCCCTTAGTCTGGCAGAGTTGGCATCTTGTTCCCATATTTTGACGCAGCTGAAGTTCCTGAAAGGAAATGTTTTAGGTGAGACACTCTCTCAATGAGACGCTGCGTCTCATCCCTGCGTCAGACTCAGCCCTGTCAGACTGTGATGGTTTGTTCTCCTTCCCTTTCTCCTGTTATCTCAATCTTTCTTCCTCTGGCTCCAAGTTCAGGGAGATTCCCAGACACTCTGCTTTGTGCTTGCAGAGGTTACAATAGCACAGTTTTCGTTCAGGAGCAGGAACAGGATATCACATTCACATAATCCCCCAAGGCACAAAGCAGTTTACTTAGAAGTCATACACAGAAAGAGAAAAAAATTAAAGACAGAGTGTAAACAAGATGAGGGCGATGAGATCTCTGCATGGCTGGTGTTTCTAGAAAGAGACTGTCTCTATTGAAGAGGAACTTTTCAAGGGCCCTAATCAATATTTTTTTAATGTTCTTATGTGATCAATGATGACCTTCCAGCTCTAATAAAACAAAATTCAGTTTAAGTGGCAGCTTATTTTAAAAAGCTAGTGTTGAAAGGTTTGAATGCACTGTGTGTACTATGTATATGTAATATGTACTGTATTGTCTAAAGCAGTTCTCAGGGTATTGTAGCAAGGTCATTAGCTTCTAAAAAGCCAGGGTTTGAAAGCTTTTTTGGGCCCCTTTAAGGCCCAAAAATATGGTTTAGGAAGGCTACTCTAGGTTTTTAAAAAACATCAATACCATTTTTAGCAAGCCATTGGATAAGACCAAGACTTTGATACTTGTTGAAGACCCAAGTTGGAGAGCCATCATATGCTTTCCCTGTCGCTAGTCACTTAGTGTCCTCGCTAGTGGCTGCCCTTCCTGCTGTAATACAATGTGGTGTTCAGTACTAAAGTGTAATGTGTTTGAAAAGTTAAACGCTAGCATTAAAAAGTATAATGCTGACCTCTTAATTACAGGCACTGGAAGGCATCATGAAGACATGGGAGGAAACATTCCTGGAAATCACCCCCTACAAAGAAAAGGGTCACCACAAACTAAGGTGAGAGGGCTGGGGTCACCAAGGGTCAAGAGGTTGTGATACTCACATGCACAGTAAGCAGCATTTTAAAAAGATAGTGATAATTCAACCATCTGAACACCTCAAGGACTGAGACATTTCAACAACTTTACAGGATAGCCAAAACAAAAGATAATTTTAGCTTGCTCTTACTTTCTGTACTGATTTCACTTATTTGAAGCATATTTATTGACAAAGACGGATGACACAATACTTAATGAATAATAATATATTATTAAAAAAATTCAAAAATCGCATTTGCTTTTTTGGCACCAAGGTTTGCATTTCATTTGGATATAACATATGGACGTATCTGATCATTTCATAAGCAGAAAAGAAAATGAATGTGCTTACAAAAAAGTATTTTGAACAATATTTATAATAAATTATTTATTTCAATGCTTTATTTTAATGCTATAAATACATTTAAGTTATTGTTAAAATCTGATTACAAACTATCAGTGGCCTAGGCAACAACAGGAATAAATGTTTTAAGTCAAAGTATTTGGAGTTAGCACAACAGTATTCATGAATGAATGACAATGACTAAACCTATCATGACAAAATGAAATAAATATTAAAAACTGAATGTAATCTTACATTATTAGTTGTTGCTATGGGTGCCACTCACTTAACAATCTTGTGCTGCTTGGATAACGTTACACATCCTGCCATATACGAAACTATGATGACACAAAGGCATCATAAATCACATACATTTAAATAACAATGGCCACACTTAAAACAGATTTCAAATACATTTATTACCTGACTGCTTCAACATGACACCATCTCCAGTCGTCAGTCGATTACAATCTGTCCTCGTGCAATCTTACAGTCTTGACCTTGTGCAATCTGCAGATACTCAATAATGGCCACCGTGGGGGGTGACAGAATTCAAACAAAAATACAACAAATGTTTGTGAGCTAAAAAAAAACACTTGGGAAACGGTTAAAGGGAAAGCTAACACAGGAGTAGATCAGGGACGTCTTAATCAGCAAGTATACCAAGGATATACGCTATTATTGATCCTCAGAAGTTGTAATACAAAATACAAACAGTCCTGGGAAAAAAGTAAGGGCGGCATATGTGCGTAAAATCACTCGTTAAAAATCCTCCACCGTAAAATTGGTTTTTGAAAGAGGTTTTTAGGTAGCTTTAAGGTATTGTCTCTGTCATGTCACAGAACAAGAATCAATACTCTGTTCAATCACTCTAGGTCCCCTTAAAGGAAGTCTCTCTTTCTTTCTCTCTCTTCTTTTAATGTGTGTCTTTGTGCATGGTGACTGTATGATACATATGCAAACAGAGAGTAAGACACACATACATCTGTGGCTTCAATCTGAAAGATCTAAAAAGATGTTTTACATTTCAGTTTGCATTTTGGTGTGTGTTTGCTTGTGGTAATGTACTTGAGTGTGTGTGTACACATACATCAGATCATGGCAGTCACTGTTAATTTACTGTTGGTGGGGTATGTGTGAGGCTGTTGCCATGGTAACATGGTATACCAAGAAGGATGGGGTTAAGGCCACTGCTCCTCATTTTGTCCATTCTTTTGTTTTTGCTTTATACACTTCCAGCTGTGTGTGTATACAAGATTGTCTGCTTGGCAACCTCTCATTTTTTAAAAATGTCCATGTCAAAAACATATTCACTATTTAAGAGGCTATATCAAAAATTGCATCTTTAAATGTATTAATGTCAACAGGGTGTTAATAACATGTTGTACTTTACATGAGAGTGGAAATATAGCTGTGTGACAGATATATGATTGTTTGTCTAAATTAATAGTGTTTGTGTGTTTGTGTTTGTGTGAAATCAGTGGAACAGAGGAAGTGTTTCAAGCTCTGGAGGATAACCAGATGACCCTCTCTGTAATGAAAGCATCCCATTTTGTCAAAGCCTTTGAAAAGGAAGTTGACAACTGGGAACGCTGTTTGTCTCTGGTGCTGGAAGTTATTGAAATGATCCTCACTGTACAAAGACAGTGGATGTATCTGGAGGTAAATACATAAACCACACATCTGTTTGTAAACTACCACACTTGCTACAGTTTTACAAAGTATTATTAAGTTACTATTATTAAGTTATTATTATTAAGTAAAAGTTATTAGCACTGTGAAAAAGAGGCGAGTCTCAGATAGTTCCAAGCTATTCTCAACACTTTTCATGGGTTAATCGTTTCTGAAATTTACAGAGCCATGTGGGGACTGACCGATAGTATTGATTTATTAAAAAAACAACAAAACGCAAACACAGAGTTACAAGGATTCCGCTCAACAGCAACGGTATGTTACCTGAGACATTCCCCTTTCAGGAACTCAAGCTGCATTGAAACGCTTTGGAAATTAGATGCCCACTATCCGATACTTAAGGTTTTCCTGCCCCCTGTGTGAAATTGCAAAGTCAGGGCATGAAAACATAAAAGCCAGGAGTGGGAATGGACCTTACCACAGTGTCACAGATGAATTGGGACACATGCTTAAAGGCCGCCATACACCAGGTAAAGTGGGCCTTGGTTCCCTTAGGTGGGGGATTACCAGAGGACTCATAAGAGAATGGCATCAGTATTGCAGTTTTGATCGACAAAAGATGATCAGAAATTTCCTCAACAGGCTCAAAAGGTGGAGCATAAAGACCCTCTAGCACCACGACCAGGTCCCAAGGTGGGACACAGCTTCATACCTGGGACTTCAGTCTCAGTGAACCACAAAGGAGATGTGTAACCCAAGCGTGTCTACCCACTGTACAACCACCCATTAAAGTGTGGTAGACAGTTATAGCTGCTACATAGACCTTTAGGGTGGTGAGTTAACCCTGTAGAGAGCTGTGCCTGCAGAAACTCCAGAATTGCATTAATAGTGCAGCTGACTGGGTCCTTTGTATTCTTTGCACCATGAAGTGAACAGTTTCCACTTCAGGGCATACAGCTTCTTGTAGAAGGAGCTCTGGATTGAAAGATCTTAACAAGGGATCAGTTTTTTCCTACCAGACCTAAGTGATCAGAATGTTAGTTTGCATTGACAGCACAACACTGGTCCACTACATTAACCATCAAGTTAATGTGTGCGCAGCGCAGCCTTTATTAATGACACCTCACCAGGGGACAGATGTCTTGCCGGCATCTTTTCAACCCGAGCATTGTCTTATACCCATGCTCACTTAGCCCTGCCACATTGTTTAGCAGGACTAAAAGTTACACAACCAGTATTGTTTTCCCCACAATCTGGAAACTTCAGTGTGCACATCAGGAAAACAAGGTACCTGCTTAGAGGCATGGACTGGCTATGCAGGAAGCTCATCTAATAATCTAATGTTACACAGTCTGGTGCTTGGTGGGCCAATCAATGTTTAATTTAGCCATGGCACAAGAAACAACCTCCAGTACCTCCTTTTAGCAGGCAGACACAGGAGAGAAGCAAACACATTAAACCCACTCGAAAGCAGGCAGTCAGCTCCCTTGAGCTCCTAAACACACAACACATAAACTGTGTGTATAACACCTGTAGACCATATTCTTATTGCGGGTGACAAAAACACAGTCTAAAATGCTGAGTCCTCTATCTCCTTTGTTTTATCTTTTGCTTTAAAAGCAAATCTTTCTACAAAACGAAAGAAAACACATATAAATGGACAGATATGTTCACACACAGCACTTTGCTAAATGACAGAAGCTACCGGCTTATGCAGTGCATGTTCCTTTAGGCTTCCTGGTTGTGACGTATCGCCCCCAAGTTACAAAGATAAACACAGAACAATGTAAGACAGTTAACTCACTTTTGATTTATTTTTTAGTATTGTTTAAATACTTAAAAACATAATATTTAAATTCATTTTTTATTTCTGTCATTTACTATAATTTCTCCCTGCACCTCCCCTGACATGGTCTGGTGCCACCCTGGGGAGACACGCCCCACACTTTGAAAACCCCTGTGCTAATTCTAGTGCTACCCATTCATTTGCAATGACAGGTAATTTTTGAACATCATGAGTGTATACAAGTTCCGTAAAACATACATTTTTATAAAAATATTTCAAATTTATTTTGTGTTCAAATGTCCTTGTCACAGGATGCATGAACACAGGGACAGGAGTCGGATCCATACGCAGGGTTATGCTTTTATTGTGATAATGATGAGGCATGGTCACAAACTGACAAGGTCAAAACACTGGCAAAAGAAACAACGAAGGCAATCCAAAAAACGTAAATCCAATAAACAAAGCAATGCAGGGGTCAGGGCAGGCAGCAAGAATCCAGAAGATGTCCTGGTGTTACATAGCCCCCGCCCAAGGAGTGGCTCCCAGACGCTCAAACTAAACAAAGTCCAGGGAGCAGTGGGGGGGGGGTCGAGTGGAAGTCCGCCAGGACAAAGCAGGTGACTGGAGAGACCACCAGTTTGGAGCAGGCGACTGGAGAGACCACCAGGGCGGAGCAGGCGACTGGAGAGCCTTGAGAGGCTAGAGATTTGAGACACTTAAGAGTCTAGAGAGAAATGAGAGTCTAGAGAGATTTGAGAGCCAGTCAGGGTGGCGCAGGAGACTTGAGAGCCAGCCAGGGCGATGCAGGAGATGAGAGAGCCCCTCAGGGTGGATCGGCAGACCGTAACGCCCACCAGGGCAGATTGGGAGACCGGGACGCCCACCGGGGCGGATTGGCCGATCAGGACACCCACCAGGATCTGGAAAGGGGAGCAGAGACACACAAACATAGTGAGAGAGCCCTGGCAACGTGAGAGTCACCGGGCGCTACCACAATGCAGAGGGTGGGTGCAGCCATCCTCATCACAGGAGGATCTGCAGCCACGCCCACCTCCTCAGGGAATACTGTCCTCAGGGGATCCGCAGCGTTAGCCGCCTCCTCTGAGGACTTGGAAGTGGTGTATGCGGCCCTAATGACCCACAGCACTATGACCAGAACAAAGGTGTCCGCTGCACAGGCCAGCACAAGAACAGCAGCTATGATTAGCCTGAAGAACAGCAGTGGGTGTGACTTGACTCAGGAGGTACAACGACAGCTGAGACGTGACTTGACTCAGGGGGAACAGCGTCAGCTGAAACGTGACTTGACTCAGGGGGAACAGCGTCAGTTGAGACTTGACACAGAGGGAACTGCAGAGGCTGTAACTTGACTTGGCCGAGGCTGTCACTTGTCTTGACTCGACAGTAGAACCTGGGCTTGGCTCAGAAGGAGCGACAGTGAAACCTGGGTTTGGCTCAGGAAGAACGACAGTAGAACTTGGACGTGACTCAAAAGGAGCTGTAGTAGAGCCCGTACTTGACTCAGGAGGGACAACGACAGCTGTAGCTTGTCTTGGCTTTGGGACGGAAGCTGTAGCTTGTCTTGGCTCCGGGACGGAAGCTGTAGCTGGACTTGACTCCGGGAGCACAGCTGGACTTGACTCTGGGAAGACAGCTGTACTCGGACTTGACACTGGAGGAACGACAGCTGTACTCGGACTTGACACTGGAGGAACGACAGCTGTACTCGGACTTGACACTGGAGGAACGACAGCTGTACTCGGACTTGACACTGGAGGAACGAAAGCTGTACTCGGACTTGACACTGGAGGAACGAAAGCTGTACTCTGACTTGACACTGGAGGAACGACAGCTGTACTTGGACGGGTCTCTGGGGCGACAGCAGACTCAGGATGGGCGGCCATGACGGATGCTGACTCTGTAGCGGCAGCCATCTTGTCATGTGCAAACTCCACAGTGGCGGCCAACTTGTCATGTGCAAACTCCACAGTGGCGGCCATCTTGTCATGTGCAAGGTCCGTGGCAGTGGCCATCTTGGGCTGTGGCTCTGGCTTGGCGGCCATTTTGGTAGTGATTGCATTGTCCTGCTCCTTAGCATCACCCACAGTAAACGGTGAACCACAAAGCATTAAAGCAAGGTCTAGAAACTCCATCAAGGTGCGCTTGTTCCCCTCTGTGGCTAGTGCAGACTATAGTTTGACTAACAAAATATAGTTTTAAAAAACTGTTCATGATAGAATGGAACCTTATACAGGAGTTGGATCCATACACAGGGTTATGGTTTTGTTGTGATAACGATGAGGCATGATCACAAACTGGCAAGGTCAAAACACTGGCAACAGGAACAACAAAGACAAATCCAAAAACCGTAAATCCAATAAACAAAGCAATGCAGGGTTCAGGGCAGGCAGCAAGAATCCAGAAATCATAAAACAATTTAAAAACCAGGTAATCCAAACACAGAGAACACAGGGAAAACACAGGAGCCACAGAAAAAAACAGTGAAGGGAAATCCAATACATCGCAACTTCCTGTTTTCTGACTTGCTGTTTTATAGCCAGCAAACCTTTATAGGAGGTTGCACAACAGAGCTTGGGCTCTCTCTGCTGTCCTGGTGTTACAGTTATGTATGAACAAAGTCATGGAACCGCTTGACAAATGAATGAAAATTATAGAGAGGAACTTTTAAATCAGTTTGACCAGAACACAACAGGAGGGTTAAACATTCCAGACCATCCTCATTTTGGGCCTCCAAAAGGTTAATGGTTCGGTTATAGTATGCATAAACACACCATAAGACATTAGCATTTTTTGGATAGCCCAAAAAACGCACCAAACTGTTTTATTTCTCCTATTGTTTTATGTTCTACTTCATTCTTTTTTTATCTTTCATTATTTCTCAGAACATATTTCTAGCAGAAGACATACGTAAACAGTTGCCTTGTGAGACAGCTGAGTTTGATGACATCAACACTAGTTGGAAGACCATCATGGACCGACTCAACAAAGACAGAAATGCTTTAAAAGGAACACACCATCCAGGTAATCAGGTGCACCATTAGGGTTTTTGGGGCTCCTGGCTAAGCCATTGCCCCCCTCCCCTCCTAATAATGAGGGTTCTTCTTTTGAAATAGTTTCCCTCTGTAATTTACCATTATTTTTATTAGAAAAAAAATAATTTATAATTTTTTGTATTATTTTTTATTGTAGAGTTTAATGTCCAACACAAGTTTTATGCAATTCACCCAGTTATTTACTAGTCATATAAGTACAAATGTATCAAATTTATGAAGATGGACATCTCCAAAATTCTCTGCCAAACATGTTTTAATCAAGTTTTAATTAAAAAAGTAAAACTGATGAGACTTGATTGCAAAAGCTCTACGTATATGAACTTGCCACTAAAGTAGATTAGTGGTCATCTTTAATCACAAATGCAGGTCTCCCACTTCGTTGACTGTTACAATTCCTCTCCGCCACTGACAAGACATGCTTACAACAATCAGCACATACTCTAAACATATAACATTAAACCTTGAAATACAAGCTAACATACGCATTTAAGCCATTTCTCTTTAGCTTTTTTCACTGAAGGTTCTACATGTTGCCTGCCTCTGCTTGTCCATTTAATACTGATCCATTTGATTAAAACAACTAATTCTAACTAAACCAAAATGAGAACCAAAATGACTAGGCACAGGAACAGTTTCTTTCTTCAAAGCTCATGAACACTTAAATAAAAACATGTCTGTATATTTGTACATTGTTTTTATTGCTTGTGTCTGATGTCTCTTTGTTGCACTGTGGAGCTTCTGTCACTGAAACAAAATCCTTGTATGTGCAAATATACCTGGCAAAAAAAAGCTCATTCTGATTCTGATAATTCTTAGGAAGAAGACAGAGAAAAGTCATGAACAAGAAAGTCCTCTTTAACTTTCTGTTGTTTCAGGTCTTTTAGAAAAGCTCTCAGACATGAACATTAAGTTAGAGCAGATTCAGAAGTCCTTGGACATGTACCTGGAGACGAAAAGGCAGATCTTTCCCCGATTCTACTTCCTGTCTAATGATGACCTGCTGGAGATCCTGGGCCAGTCACGCAACCCAGATGCTGTCCAGCCACACCTCAAAAAGTGCTTTGACAACATCAAGAGCCTTCAAATAAACAGGGTGCACACACATTTTTGTCATATGTGTTGGTGTTTTTTGGTTCCTTTTTTTAAGTGAAAAAAGTCAGTTTATATGTGTTTGTATGTGTAGATTGGGATCAGCGGCAATAAGTCGGAAGCCAGTGGGATGTTCTCTGCTGATGGGGAGTTTGTTGACTTTACTCATTCTATTCTTCTAGATGGACCAGTGGAGGTGTGTTTCCAGCCTGCAATCCAACATATTAAATAGTGGTGGTTGATGAGGCATTAATGACTATTACGGTTATCGTATCAAATTTGAACAAACCCCTAACCCCTGCACCTTATCACATGCAGTTTATGTTGTGGACATAAATGAAACCTACTGTATGACTTGATCTATGTTACTTCAGTGTCACAGCTGTAAAACTAGACATTTTTTTTGCCCCACAGACAATCCAACATATTAAATAGTGGTGGTTGATGAGGCATTAATGACTATTACGGTTATCGTATCAAATTTGAACAAACCCCTAACCCCTGCACCTTATCACATGCAGTTTATGTTGTGGACATAAATGAAACCTACTGTATGACTTGATCTTACGTTACTTCAGTGTCACAGCTGTAAAACTAGACATTTTTTTTGCCCCACAGACAATACAGTAAAATATGTGAAACAAATCCCACAGACTTACTTAGAGCTATAGCGACCATTAACCACACAACACCTACAGTCGTGGGTGAAAGTATTGGCGACTGTGGAATTTTTCCATAAAATATACAATTTCTCTATATATACAATTATATTTGAAATAAAATTATTTTAAGCATGAAATAAAAGGGGGGCGCTAACAATTTTGTAATTTTATAATAAACACGTATATACCAAAAACATTTGTAATTGCAACAATTTCTGGGAGAAATGGTGTATCTTTTGGAAAAATTCCATGGATGTCAATACTTTCGTTTATTACTGTAGAACCCACTCAGCAACACAATAATACCACTTAAAAACTAGCAGACATGGCAGTTTTACCATTACAAACCACAGCTCAAATTTGCTTCAGGTTATGATTGGAATACACAGTAGATTCTGTGTGTGTGTGCAGGCATGGTTGTGTGATGTTGAGCGGACCATGCGCTGGACTCTGAAGGACTGTCTGAAGAACTGTTATATGGCTCTCAGGAAGACGGCAGCAAAAAGGGGTAAATGGGTAAAAGACTGGCCAGGACAGGTGAGTGTGTTTAAATTTTACCAGTCACATTTTTTCAAATTTGCCAACAAAATACATTGCAAAAACATTACAAACAAAATAATTGTTTGTAATGATTGAAGAATTGCAGACATCACATATGTTAGATCAGAGTTGCTGTAGACATCTTGGGTCGTCGTCCTCTACACATTGTTGGATCATCTGTAGTCATATTAAAATACTGGGTCCATATTGGTGCAGGTGTAATCTGAAGCTACCCTGGGGCAGATATTATGAGATAATTATGAGTAACATAGAACTATAAAATGCACATACATTGTACAGCTTTGTAGAAGTTGTCGTGCATGATTTTGTCTTTATGCATTAGCATTATCATGCCTAAAGCCAAGGCAAAAAGTGATAGAGGGGTGTTAAAAAGCAGCATTTCGGCCTGTGTGTTTCTCCCTGCCTGCATTACATTACAGGTGGGGATACACACAGTCTTTTCTCTCTCTGGGTTCGGAAGCCCACAGTGCGGTTACTTCTCCTTGGGGGGAAGTATTGTTTCGTTCTTCCTCTACAAAAAACTGACGTAGAGAATGTTGAAAGCACACATATGTCCCCTAAGTATGAAGAGCTCATAGAGGTTATAACTCGTGTTGTGGCCAAACTTGACATTAGTTGGCCCACCGAGCAGCAGGCTGGTGCACATAAAAGTCTGTCAAATAAACACTTTTTATGTCACCAGTCTGCACATTAGGAGCCTCCCCCTTTTAAAGGCTCTCCGTAATGAAGTTTTGGGAAAAGCCATTTTTTGGTAGCCACAGAAAGACACCTTCGGGTAAAACTCTCAGATATAAATGAAGAGATAGGGCCTTTTTATTGGATGCCCCGCTTGAGCCTCCTGGCCTGTTTGGCCAGTTACTACCTCCTCAACTCAAGGAAACAGGGCATTACAGTCGCTACTTCATAGTTCCAAGGGAAGATGGCTGGATGTGCCCTATCTTAGATCTGCATCTTCTCAGTCATGAAATCTAAGTTCAAGGAGCAGGTCATGAATCAAATCAGATCCTAGGACTGGTCACGATAGATCTGAAAAATGCGTACATCCATATCCCCATCTTTCCTGCATACAGGAAGTTCCTGAGGTTTGCTTTCATGGGCAAAGCTTACTAGTTTCAGGTGCTTCCATTCGGTCTAGCACTCTCACCCCATACTTTCACAAAAGTTGTGGATGCAGCTCTGGCTCCGTTGTGATACTAGAGCATCCGTATACTCAACTACATAGACAATTGGTTGATTCTAGCACCTTTAGAGCAGATTGCAGTTTGACAGATGTCGCTCTGCATCATATAAATCAGTTGGGGTTCAGACTGAACACCGGGAAAAGTGTGCTTTCTCCAGCACAGATAACAAGTGGGGTGTAATTTAGGACTCTATAACGATGCGGCCGCAGTTGTCCCCTGCTTGTGTAGTCTCAATCCTAAGGACAGTCAGGAGAATGAGAGAAGGCCTTCTCTCAAAACCAAGGAGTTTTCCATGAGGGGCAATCCTTTCCATCAGATAAAGGTCACATAGAAAAGCCTACATGCCTTAGACATATGGAAGAAACCTTGGTTCTTTACAGAGGACCCGGTGCTGGGAGATCACTGTCGCCATGTCACCCTAGCGATCGATGCATCTGTTGTGGGTTTTTCGATTGCTTATGAAGAATCACGTTTTAAACAAATGGGTTCTGTTTCAAAAAGGTAGACTTTATTATCACATGAAACAAAGCCAAGTTGGTCTGCCAGAGCAACTAACCCCTTTTCACTCAGGTCCATGCATTTATAATTTCTCTTACCCCCTATATGGTGCTTTTCAGGTTGTCTAATGATGAATGGCTGTGTTTCTGACCCGTGTATTTTTAGGCAGTGCAGATCTTCACATGAACATACATCCCCCTAGCACATTGCTTGTTCACACAAAACACTATTAAAAACTACGACACATCCCTTACTGGTTAGGTCTTTGGGAAAGTCGCCAGCTGTTCTGGCATATCAATCTACTGGAGATCTTGGCAGTGTTCCATGCTCTCAGGCATTTTCTCCCAGTCTCAGGGAAAGCTGTTCTCTCTCAGAGCAATTCATAACCCTGGATGTTACAATGTGGGAACAGACATCCTGTTGAGGCAGGTGCCGAGGCCCAGGGATTGGAAAGAGCTATGGCAGCTGTGGGTGTGGCCCCTGAGGGGGCACAACTCTTAGCTTTTGGTCTCTCAACCGAGGTTGTCCACAATTTTACAATCCAGAGCTCCCTCTATGAGAAACTTTATGCCCTAAATGGGAAGCTTTTCACTTCATGGTACAGAGAGCGCCAGCAACACCCAGTGGGCTGCACTGTAAATGCAGTCTTGTTGAGTTTTTGCAGGCTCGTTTCTCTGCAAGACTTGCCTACTCCATCTTGAAGGTTTATGTGGCATCCATCTCTGCGTACCGCACTTCATTAGGTGGCTGTTCTGTAGGTAGACACCCATGGATTACATGTTTCCTCCTATGTGCATTGAGGCTGAGGCCCCAGGTACGTATCTCACCTTGGGATCTGGCTGTAGTTCTTGCAGCTCTTTGTGCTCCACCTTTCGAGCCCATTGAGGAAATATCTGATCATCTATTAGGACGGCATTCCTGTTGGCCATCACTTCTGAGGAGTGAGGGTGACTTTCTACCATACTACGGCCGGTCGTACTTCAAGCCTTTAAATCCTCCTCCCTTCAGGAAGCATGACCAGGAGAATCCTGGGGCAGCAAAGTGTTCTGTCACGACCGGGGTAGCAACAGAGGCGGAGACGGTTGGATTCAAACGCTGGTTTTTATTTAGGCGACGGCAAATGGGGACAAAGCAGGTAATCCAAAATACGTAGTCCAAAACAGAGCGAGGGTCAGGGGCAGGCAACAAAAGATAAAAACCAAAACACAGTCCAAAGCACAATAGGCAGTCCAACAAACACAAAGGAATTAACACAGGGAAAATTGAGAGAGCAAACCAACACTTTGCAACTTCCTGTTTGCTAGACTAAGCTTTTATAGCTAGCAAACAGGAAGTTGCTGCAGAGGAAACAGAGGGAGCGATCTCAGACGATCAGGGGGAAAGGGCTTCCTCTGCTGGCCTGACGTTACACTTATATAGAATATCCTAATTCTTCTGGTCCATCTACTCTTGCCTCCTCCCATCCAAGTCCTTCAGTCTCATCTCTCTCCCCCTCCCATTTGACTCTCATCTCAGTTCTTTAACCTCTGTCTGACTCTTTAGTCTCTTGCCTCTTTAGTCTCTTATTTTTGTTCTTTAGAGGGGAACAGAATCTGCTTATTGTTAATATAATGAAAGGAAAAATAACATGTTTATCAGATAGAAAAACATATAAGCATAAACTTCAAATAAATTGTAATAAAATTATATAAAATAAATCATATGAAATAAAATTTTACGTTTGTATTTGTGGTACTTTTAAATATTTGTATATCAATATTTTTGAGGACTGTGATTATGTGCAGGTGTTCATACCAGATGCAAATAAAGTGTAAGTGTAATAATAATCCACTGAAGCAAGCAGAAGTAGTATTCTTTACATTTTTTTATTGGACCTCAGAGTCAGTGTCAAGTGTAAAAAACTTTAACTCCATGATTCACTCAAGAGAACCACTTTTGGGGCTTCAGCATGCAGCAGTGTCATCTGTACAAAGACTGGATATTCCTGTGAATCTGAGGAGGAGAAGAAAGGGGTGCAGAGCAGGAGTAAAATGCATATTAAAGAAAAGGGTATATAAGCCATCTTTAACTGTTTATCATAATGGGAAACATTCGATTGCTAGGGAACAAAATGGAGGAGCTAACAACAATTACAAAGAGACAATGGGAGAATCATGAGTGCAATTTTATGTGTTTAACTGAGACTTGGTTGAATGAGGGTATATGCGGACAGGTGTGCTATGGAGACTAGTAAGAGTAAAGGAGGTGGACTGGCACCGTTTCGTAATGAATGCTGGTGCTGCCCAGGACACATTACTATGACAGAAAAGCTGTGTAACAATGAAATTAAATTATTGGCTGTGGGAACAAGGCCACAATATTTGCCTCGAGAATTTCCTCATGTTATATGCATAATGGTGTATATTTTACCTTTGACTAATATGTGCAATGCTTATTAACATTATTACAGCCAGAATTCAGTTAAATTACCCTCAATCGCGTGTTATTATTTCAGGTGGTTTTAATCAAGCTTTCCCACATACGCTCCCCACGTTTACTCAGTATGTGAAACCCATTAAGCATGGGTTAAATGCAGAAGTCACATTTCAGTTATGGGTAACCATAACTGACAAATAAAAACATTTTACTTTAGTCACTTTAGATATGAGAGATTGTAAAATTTTTGACTTATGTGCAAATGTGAAAAATGCATATGTTTGTTCAGCGTTTCCTCCTAGCAGACATTCAAAGTTACAAAAACTCATTTCAGGGAGGTGCAACATTCCTCTTTCTGCCAAAAAAACTAAAAGATTTTTGGGAAATTGTACATTTTGTGTGGCCTTATTGACCATCAACTAAATTCACACCTAGCATAGCTAACCCAACCCCCCGTATGGATATATGCATATTTTAAGCTCCTCATATTTTAATGCATATTTTTAGGCATATTGTGTAAAAGATTAGCAGACATCCAAACAGACACCCATAAGTAAAACTACCAGGTTATATTTCACAGAACATTACCTAGATATGAAAGCTATACACATGTTTGTTTATACATACTGGGATATAACACTCCAAAAGCCCTCTGGGCCTAGTCAGTAGGTTACAAAAAATTAAGGATCGCTACTGATGAGCAGTGCCGATCTGCCCTATACACTCACTAGGCCAGGTGCGTAGGGTTCGCAAATTATAAAAGGCCCTGCCCCTGCCTCGTCCTCCCTATCAGCGCACCGGTCAGTGTTTACACCTTACTGTGTACATATGTTTGATAACAATATGAAGCGGAATTATCCATCCAGACATGAGAAACGAAAAAAAAAACACAATGAGAGTGAAATGCGACAGCAATCACGTAAACATGTCAGTCAGTTAAGTTGATGTGATTGTCAGTCTGTCTTACTAACCTAGCTGGGCATGATTGTATATTGGTCTGTCTGTTTCTCGCTTGCTTGGCAGTGACTTTTTGAGTCAAAAAACAAACATGAAAGTGAAAAAGTACATTTAATATGTTTCATAAACGCAACTGTGCTTTCTAAACTGACATTCGGATAACCGGGTGACCACGTTTTGCATTTATGCGCGTGCAGCCGTGCACAAAACATAATGCTCTCTCTCGAGCAGCAGTAGCTATCTGACTGGGGACCTGTATTAATAGCGTTCGAATAGCCCGACGTTTAAAACAAACAAGACAGCAATCTCACTCTCAATCAAGGTTTAAAGGTATATATATTATAATATATATATTCTATGTATTTTACTTCTGTAAAATAATATTATTATTTACTTTAATACACAACTTAATATAATATTAATATTCAACTTGATTAATAATTAATTATTCTTTTCAATAAATACTTCTACATTTCATTCTGCTTGTTCCACTTATTCTTTGACCGACATATATAGAGAATGGGTTACATGGCCCATGGCTTAGGGAGAAGGGCCCCTTAGCAAAATTTTGCTTAGGGCGCCAGGGAGGCCAGGCTTAGCTTTGCTGATAGGCCAGAGATTTTTTTGACTATTATTGAATAGCTTATGAGGAGTACATCTTTACTAAGTAGTCTATGTAGATTACTATTTTGTATTTATTCAAACTTCTAACTTAACCTCAATTAAAACTGCAAATGACTATTGTTTGAAACTACAGTAACTTCTGGTTTCTGCCATCTGGATAGCTGGACTGATTTGGTCTGCTTTTCTCGATCAGTGATTGAACGCAAACACTTCAAATTCAGCAGCTGCGAGAAAGCGGGAATTAATTATCCAGCTAGAAAAGCTGTTTTTGTTTTGAGGTGTTTTTGCAAGGCCAAACAGAAGTACTCAATATTGAAAGGTTTCGCCCCTGAGCACAAACCTCAAGAATGTCCTGAGGTGAGAAAGGATATGGATGAAAAATAGGTGGCAGTCTTTGGTGGCAAATCAGTCCTCGGATCTGATCTGAAAATATCCTGCCTCACTGTGAGCCTCTTGAACTTAAGTTGTCTGAATGAGCAATTCAAGAGCCTGAGATCTAAGATGGTACACAGACCCCCACTCTTCTTTGGAACAATAAAATCTGTAGAGAGCCATGTTTGCCTCAGCTGAGGAGGGACCACCTCAATGGCCTCCTTCCTAAACAGAGAAACCACTTCTTGTTCCATCACCAGAATGTGCGATGGGCCCACCAGTGGGGAAAACTGGATTCTGCAGCCTGGTTCTAGAGTACGCAGGACCCAATGACATAGGTCTGGCAGTAGTTTCCATGCTGCCAGGAAATCCTTAAGTCCTTCAAGGTCCTTCGAGGCTGGTCTCTGGGTAACCATAACTGGAGTGTCGTGCTCTGAAATGGTCGCCCAGCAGGAAACACCCGAGATAACTTGAATAGGGGCCTCCTTAGAAGCTGTAAGTGCTCTGACAACTGGAAAGATACGTGTATAGAGCTGCTGCCCTGGGCACAGAAAGTGGTAGGTTTAGCGGCCCTGGGGAACCGATTGTTTCAAACAACCAGATTGACCTTCAGGGGGGCCGACTAGCTAAGAACCTTTTATATAGAGGACTATGCCTAGCAGAAAGAAAATAAGCAGGCTAAGCGGGATCCTTTGGTGTGTGCCAGGCACTGTTGAAGACATTTTATGATTCTGTGGTGTCATCTGTGTAGCGTGTCAGCCGGTTAGAAAGTGTTATTTAAAACACTACCTTCCGCTGAAACGAGGGAATTTGCCTCACCCCCAGCCTTTGGTTATCCAATCTTAAGGTTTGCGAGTTGAGGTGGAACGATTCCTTTGTTTCAACCTGACACCTTATTTGCATGATGAATGTGGCTTGCAAAGTTTGAGTCATTAATGTGCAGGTTATTGTTCAAAGATGTAGATGCCAGCTAGGATACTGTGGCATACACCAATGAACAGGAATGTTGAAGGCCATCATTTTAAGACTAAACATGATGGGGTTAAGCATACATACACCATAATTATTTTACGATTGCATGATTTAAGCAAAGAAGGTAAAATAAAACATGGACATGAAAAGTTACATTAAAAGTATACAAGCATGCAACATAAAAATATACATATATACATTTAGGACAGCTTATTTATTGATATGACTTAGATATGAGGGGTCTTCACTGAGGGCTTTGTCAAACATCTTGCTCTCCTGCAAA
>JBAJNP010004238.1:0-34568 GCA_036877545.1 Yasuhikotakia modesta | reverse complement strand
TGTACACAAAATATGTCACAGCATAATGACATAACCAACCAATCAGAATCAAGTATTACAGAGCGATATAAATGAGTTCTGGACAGTCAGTGAATGCAAAGGTGAGGCCACAAAATTTTAACACTAATGTTGTACAAATGAAACAAACACTTTTAAATATTATTCTACAGGGTGTTTGACCCTGAAGCAATTCAGCCAATATAATGTAAATCCTACAAAAACTTACTAAATCAAATGATTGACAGCTATCTAAATTATTATTATTAATAATAATAATTATTATTATTAATATATTATGTGTGCTCACAGGTGTTACAATTTCCACCAACCATTCGCCCACACAGCAAAATCAAATGCTTCTTAAATTCAATAATATAATCTAGCCTCTCTTATAATAAGTCTATAAATGGTAGTTACAGTTGGCATAGTTAAAAATCATGACAGGTAGACTTGCTATTTTGAGTTTTCTTTTTTACAATTTATAAAATGTTACAACTGCCCCCAAACTCCTACACATTTTTTTAAACCTTGATAAATGAGCTGGGAATCAAACAAAGAGAAAGTGTTTTAAAAACTTTAAAAAGAAGCCATGGGCTTCAAATACATTGAAGACTCTTTATATGAAGCCCTTATTCTGTAACTGATGGAGATACAAGTCAAGTGTAACAGTAAGGAGAGTCTGAAGCGTGAACCGGCTTGCAACTCCCACCCTAACAGCCTGCAGGCACATTAATATGTAATGCAGCTGAATAAAGCTCACCGCTATCTTTATCAGAAAGAGATTCATTAATGTGAAGCACATTGAGCTGCCGGTTCATGCTGTTCTGTGGGCTGCTGTGTTCTGAGGTCTCTTCACGACTGATCCTGTATTTGTTATGGAGCCTGCAGGCAAAGCTTACAAACAATAAACCAAACATTACAAGCCAAGCATTTGGCATCACCTCATACACACACAGGACACGCAGATATATTTACATACCAATGTTAATTAGACACATACAGCAACGTAGGCTGAGATCCAGAAATGTATTTATACTGTAACTGTTGAATCTGTAGAGTCAGTTATGATTTAGTGTGCAAACCTATGTATGTGAACAAACCTATGATATATGTGAAAAATAACATATGTTAATAATGTATATACAGTTATATAATTTTTCCATGGGGGGATACAGAGTGCAAGTGATAAAGATCAACAGAAAAAGTAGGTCTTTGTTGTTTTGCATAAATTACCCACAGAGAAACTTATTTTTAAAAATAAATCAGCGTAAACAAACATTAAGTGGGTCACAATGAAAATAATGAATATAATGCAAAGAAAGCAGGGTTTATAAAGGCTGGTTTTAATAAATATTAACACTGAGTCTTGATAAATTAGGTTAGCAAGAAACAAACAGTTTAAACAGAGTGAGGGTAGCACCACACTGAGGCTTATGTAGTCAACTCTACAAATATTTTGATGTTTTTAAGAAACACAAATCTGAGAGCAAGTCTAATACATGATCAACTATCACACTTAGAAGGATCTTCGCAAACTTGTGTTCTGCTTACATACCCAGTGATGTTGCTCATCATCTGACAGAGCTTTTAGTTGCTAAGTTACCAGAATTCAATAAAGCTGTATGGGTTCCGACCAAAACACTCATATAAATCCCAATAAAACCTGTCCTGTACAATGACTTCTATCTAAGGAATAGAAAGCAATGTGTCCATGAAAATATGAGTCAGTCATGCATAATACTGAACTTGCAATGCTAACGCTGTCTCTTTAGCATCAGTAGCTTCTGAGTCACGCTAGGAGAGGGTCTTACATTTCACATCACAATGGAAGACAGAACAGATATTTTCCACCTAATTTAGTCTGACACTGTTGGGCAAGACATAACATCCTGGTTTCTGTTCAAATTCAGCAAATTACAGTCTGAATACAGTCTGAACACCTAGCAAACAGTCTAATATAAATCATGCCCCAATGAGTAGGCAAGAACAGGCAAGAATATCGGTAAATAACATTCATAACATCAAACTAATTCAATGAGTTGCAGTTAATTTGTGAGGCACATAGTGCCCAGAACGCAATATTCTGTGGGGCTAGAATCGGAAGGACAATAACAGAATTTATCCAATCACAGAAGCCACAGTTGAGAGACAGCAATATTCTCTCTGTCAAGGACACCCTGGGGTATACATGAAAGAAACACAAACAGTACACACATCCACAGACGCTGTCTGTCCTTTTGCCTTACAGCCATGACACAATTACACAACATTTATTTCAAATTTACTTAACTAAACACTCCGAAATGGTGTTATTCAAAATGGTTGTAAATTTGCCACAAATACGAAAAACCACTTCTGTAAATTAGCCAATCAGACACATATAACAACCACTGCAGATAATCATTACATGCCCAAATACTCAAGATAACTATAATGGGAGCTGGTGTGCTCCCTGTGCTGATGTTGAGTGAGAGGTCTGTAATGGGAGGATGAAGATTCAATGACTCAGGCAGGTGGTCACAGGTTAAGTGTCAGTCTCTCAATATCTGTAAAGTGATCTTTGGATGCATTTGGGAAACCGGTTTTCCTAAAGAGAACTACAATGCAGGATTTATGGCAGTGGTGACATGGCACAATTTTCACGGCCCAGTGCTCGGCCACACACTCCTATTACAAGCTAATTGGTTAAAGGGGGATTCTTAATCACATCCCCCTCCAAAGACTGGACTGGTCAGCATTCTTTGGCATTAAAACAGGCAATGAAAAGGCCCAGGTCCAAACAATTGGAAGGTAGGTGGATAGTTAGCCACAACACACATGCTATACCAACAGACACACAAGCGCTGTGCAACAGACCCTGACAGAGAATACAACCACTTTCAGTATTTACATTAATTTAATTGCTTAACCCATTGAATCACATTCTGTTTGGCTGTTTGTTGATGTAGGATAAGGTATAAATGGTGAGAATCGCAGACACTGAAAACGTCACACATTTAGAGGCTAATGTTTTGTTTACACATAAAGCCATTTGATCTGGCGATCACCCAAGGGCTGTATTAATGGTTGCAGTGGGCGTTTTCCCTGCTGGCGGCTCTAATGGGATTGGTGGGCCGCAGAATCAGCCACAGCTTTTGATTATCTGAGGGTAAATACAATGTGTCTGTAAAACGATGATGTTATTCCTATTTATATGGAATCTGATTTCCTGCTGCCAAATTCCACTGGAAATAGGTTTGTGTAATAACAAATATTAACATAATTTACTGTGACGAGTATGGGATCATTAAAACTATTGTAGCCCACTGTACACTTAACAGCACTCCAAACTTTTATAAATACGCCAGTGAGTGGATGAAAGCAAATAAGTATCTATCCTTGTTCCAAATTTTTTCTGCAATAAACCTGATACAACCGCATGAATCCATGTTAGATTACAAGGATAAATGTTGGGAACACTTAGACGTTTGAATATACGGTTACGGTAAGCAAGCACAAATATACAGTATGTAAGCACAAACAAAGAAACATAATCATACGTTAAGTCCAGTGCTGTAGGAAGTCAATATTACTGTACATCCTATTTATTTCAACTGTTTCTCAAGCTTACAGTCGTGATACCACATGATGTGTTTTTGTATTTGTCAGCAAATATGTTACAGTCATGCAGGCAAAGGTGTAATCTGACCATCTTTTGCTCTTTTCCACACGCTCTCAGTAAGACTGTCATTTCCACAATAAACATCACAAGCATCGTATGTTATGATCAAATGTCATCCATACATACTTAGAACAGCCGTGGCTTTGTGCTGATCTACAGAAAATATCTACAACAATAACAATCTATAACAATCTGACCCTACATATACCAATGCAAACATCAGGGCATCTTTATACACAAATACTTTTGCATAAGGAATCCATTTAAAAGGACAGTTTATGTTCAAATGAGGAACCAACCAAACATGTTTCCTCGGTTTTTAGACTTTGTACTTTAATACCTTTTTACAATGTGTCAGGAAAACAACTGCTACAAGGAAAATAACTCATATAACATATAATAACATATCACATGTAACATATATACATTTTTCCTGAATATAAACAGCCATAATATTGCTTCTACTTACAGCAATGTCGTGCATAAGACCAGTCCACCTGTAATATACCTAATGTAATATAATCGCACTATAATAACTATAAAACACGTCCACTTACTCAATAAAAAAACACGCTCCTTCCTTCGTGAAACCTTCCTCCCATCCGATGGGTAAATCTAGGATCAGAACACATACCAGATGTGCAAAACTTTTACTCTTCCTGATGCACAGCAGCAAGAAATAACATTTCATTAATAAAGTCGCGCAGCTACATACCGGCCCGAATCATGTGTCCAGAATTAACAGGTTCGCCGGTTCGGGGATGAAGCCAAGTGGTGGTTCGCGTCTCATCGCTGGCAGGAAAACAAACCACCTGTTAGCGACGCAATGGGCTGCGGAAGACTCAAAGGATTAAAGAAACACATGCTTTCAGTTGCATTGATAAACAGAGATTCTCACTCAATGAAAAACGCCCTGCCGTCCTTGCAGACCGCGTACGACCAGTTCTCCGGTAACGTGTCCCGCCGAAGCGGCGCCGCCATTATTCCCGTGTGAAGTACCTCATGTTTCCTCCTCGCTGTCTTTTCCCAGTTGCGATCACGGCTCGGGCAAAGGCGATTAAAGGGGAGGGATGACTTTGTATTATAGGGTTTGTTTTCAGCAAACAAGCTTGGTCGACACACATAAACACGTGTTATAATAAAGACCGATATTGATCACTTATGATGATGCTCGGAGATCTTGAGATCTTATTAAATGCAATGATAATAATAAACATGTCGTAGTTTCATTACAGTCACTGCAGGGAGTATTTTCCCCATACTTGTCAAAGTGTTTCTTTATTTGTGTGATATATATATATATATATATAGCGTGATATGCTGAGTTGCCAGGTCTGTGTAAAAGCCACTTAACACATAAATGAAACACATTTAAACTTTTGCTTGCAAGGTAAACAAAAATTGCATTTTACTTGTGAATGTATGATTCAAATACATATAGTTATATATTGCTTTTATTTGATTAAACTATTGTAAAACCCAATTTGTAGAACCTGGCAACCACGGAGCGTTTTAACTATAGTTAACTGTACTAATACTGACACCTAGCGGCGACACTGCAGCATCAATAGCAAATGTTGTCAGCTATTGTCCACCCTATTTATTAAAATAATTTTTCCCCATTATTATATGTAATTTTATACGTATTCTAAATAAGTATTACTCATTTACTTATGAGAAGATTTTTAATGACAAAAGAAATGTGTGTTATATTTACAGCAACCTAAATGTTGTAAGTGATGTTGCTCAATTATGATTTACATTCATATGTAATATTCTCTAATTTACTATTTTATTTTAACCAGATAACTGAGAAATATAAAACTGTTAATATGGGGATGCAGTGTGTGTTTGATTTAATCTGTATTTATATTTGTAGGTTGGCTTGTAGCATAAAACCATAAAAAAGGAGAATAAATCATATTCGGTAGCGCCGTCCTCTGGTGACTGCCACTGCAAGATCATTTACTTTTAAGTGAACTTTCTCCTCATGCAGAAAAAAATGTTTTCATTTGATGTTTTATCCCCTTGTACCTTGTACTCACCAGAAATCTACATTAAGTGACACTATTTGGCTGTTGCCTCAGACAATGCAACATCACTATTGAATAACCGATTCCTCCAAGAGCCTCTTTCTGAAACATGAGGCGTGTCTGACTACCTGTTCTGCCTTTTCTGTCTCAGATACTGCGGCTGCTGACTGCTCGATTGCATCAGGCAGTCTGTGCTTTGTAATTGTGACTCCAGAGATCCCCCGTCTCAAGTTTTGGACTCTCCAGGATGAGTAATAGAGGCTGGGGCCGTGCAGGCTGCCCTCCCACAACACACAAGCCGCTGCTGCAATCATATGCAATCCTCTCATTGCCAAATAGTGCTGTGGTTTGTTGCCTAGAGACCAGGGTCACCTGGGTAAATGCACCTTAGGAGAGGAAGACGCCATAGCAGCGCCGCATGCGACTGCTGTCGTGCATCCAGCTTATATCCCCACCTTTAAACTCCAGATCTGTTGCTTCATAAACTGAACAGGGAACGGGGGGGAAGTGAAATAAAACAGTGGCCAAGTTATCCTGTTACTGTTTGTAACAGAAGCTGGTGGAAAAACAGGTTCACCAGGTGTCTTTCACAAAAGAAAATAATCACCATCTCTCACCGTGATCAGATAGGAAGGTGCACAGAAAATGCAACCAGAAATGCGTCTGAAGGACAAAGCATTGTTAAATTGGCCTCGGTTTACCTATTCAGCATGAGAGATTAAAAACATAAAGGCATAAAACATTGCCTGTCTTTGCACCATGCAAGTTTGTGTTGCCGCTGATGTGTCGAGAGGAGATGATAATTGATTTCTTCTCAGGGGAGAGAGTTTCATCACGTCTTGTTTTTAACCCTCTCCTACAAAGGCTGCACACATCAGTCTCACAGGAGTTCCTCAGGTCTATGTGAGGCAATAGTATCAGAGCCCAAGACACAATGAACGAGTAACACAACCAACACAAATGAGCCAGGACACCGAGTACAAGTAAAGAACTGTACTGTACATTCAACAACGTCACAATGTGAAGAGCAATAATGTATGAAATAATCACTGTAAATTATATTGTGCTTACTGGCATTTCATTTAATCCCCCAAGAAAAAACTGTAACGATCATTTAAGAGGAATTATGCAAATATCTGCTAATAAAATCCTTTCTTGGTCTTAGTGTTGAAGAATGTAGAACATTATGGGGGAGAAAGGTTGCAATACAAACTAAATAAATATATATATAAAAATGTAAACGTTGAGGTGCTTCGTAACTGTTACCTGTTGTTTTTTGTGCATTTTTTAACTAAATAATAACTAAAAGAAATTCGACATCCTATTTCACACAACTTCAGTTAAAATAATCAAAAGAAAACAACACTTACTATTCTAATACATACAATTTGTGTTAAAATAAATATTTGTGACCAGTTACATTGTAAGGTATGTAAAGCTTAAGAAAAACGTCTGACCTAGAGTTGCGGTCAAAAATGTGTGTTTGGACAAAGCAGTGAGGTAAAACTGTCATTAAAAGTCAATATAACAGTCTAAAACTGTACAATCGATGATTAAATCAGGATCATTAGGACTTAGAGCAGATCAAGGACTGGTTACTTCATTTGTATGCTGTCCTTATAGGCCCAGAGCTTTTCCCTGTGTGATATACTAAAACAGTAGCCAATGGCCTTCTCAGTCTCGTTGATTCTCTTTCGGAAACGGTCTCTATCCCGGGCAAGTTCCTCCCACTTTCCTTTACGAGATGCCTGAAGAGCAAAAGTCCAAGCTCGCATCCTGTGAACTTGTACAATTGGAGAAAATTTCACCTGGAAAATTAATAGACAACATTAAAACCTGTTATCATGCCATACCTGCAACTATTATCTGAACCCCCCTCATTGATCATTACCTTCTTCAAAGTGTGACATTTCTTCTGGTTGACTGGACCTGCTGTCTGGCTCACATGTCTTCTCCATGGCACCACAGATGATGTCTCAACATCTGATAATCTGTTGCAGCGATGGCGAGCAACCTTTTTAGATAATAAAGGTGGTTTTGAGTGCCTTGAAGATTGTAAGTGTTTGACTGTCTTATTTTCTTTGTTGTGGCTGGGAGAATCAGAACTGTGTTTAGATGATACTGGGGTAGCCGGTGAGCTCTGAAGAGGGGCTCTGAAGTTCAGTGGATGATACGGGTCATCGTTCTGAGAGAGGGATCTCCATAAAGCTTCTTCTTCATCTTCAGAACCTGGTTTGGAGGAGTCAGAGCTGGTAGACACAGCAGAAAGGGATGAAGTTGGACTTTCTGCCTTTTGAACTGGCTTTGGAATCACTTCAGCTTTGCTTCTTGTAGCAACCACACTGGACAAGCTAGCAGTAAAGTGCAAAGGGTGGTATGGGTCCCCAGAGCTGGTCAGAAGATCCCACAGTCTGTCGTTTTCCTCTCTATCTCCCTCTAAGCATGAGCTATCGGTGCTGCCCCAGCTAAACTCACTGTCTGAGAACTGACCAACTGACTGTGGTTGGCATTGACCTTGTGGACCTCCTGCAGATGAACCAGGACTGGTGGTGGGCTTGTCGTGCTTCAAGATCTCCTTTGAAGAAAATCCAGACATGCATGCAGCAAACGAAAGAGGACAGGCGTTCTCCTCACATTTCCTCTCAGAACCTCCAAAAACACCCCAGTCATATCCGTGTTTCCACACAGATCCATCTCCAATATACAGATCGTCACTGTCAGTCAGACACTCTGTTGCATGGGACACAAAGTCATCCACCAAAGAGCAGCAGAGGTCGTCGTTGACCAGGCTTGAGAGAACGGCTCTGGAGTGGGAACTCACATCAAAAGGGTCCCTGGCAAACTTGGAACCACCGACTACCATGTTTTTGTTGTTTTCAAACAAAGAAGAGAGCAGGAAGCTGTCTGAGGGGTCTCCAGACCCACTGGTCATGTGCTGAATGTGCTGCCCCGTCTCATCTGTAATTCTCAGATGGACTTCAAACCTAAACATCTGGAAAACTGTGGATCAAAGAAAAATGTGTCACTGGTGCAATATTTTTGTTTACTATTGCTTAACTAGAAAAGCAATGCGCTAGCGGCACAAAGGTTGTGGGTTTGATCCCCAGAGAATCTGATAAAAAACGTACACTGTGAACGTCTCTTATAAAAACGATTAAAGACAAAAAGCGACTCATAAACGCATCAATGTAAATGAAACTAGTTTTCAAAAACTTTAGTTTTTTATACATTATAATAGAAATCAAAACATTTTATCTATATACGAACCTATAAAATATATAAAATTACTTCTGCAAACAGCAATATTTCTTCAATAATTATAAGAAGAAACATAAAATATAGTCGATAAAACAATTTAATGCTTTTGTCCAAGGCACATTAAAGAAGTGATATTACAGTAATGAATGAGACAATGAATTTGTAAATTACCCGTCATGAAAGTGCAGCAGATGATCTGCACTAGCAGCCGTAAATGTTCCCACAACACACAGAGTATCTGTTTGGTCCAGGGCAGCAGCAGCATCCCGCTGTCGCCGAACCGCCGCAGGGCGGTCCGCTCCGATCCGCTTTTCTCCATCCTACAAACAAACAAAACACTGTCACGTATTCTGATACTCGTCCCGTCTTGTGCTTTCTTTGCAGTAACTGATCGGCTGATTTCCCAAGTTTGGAAACCACATTTTCCCAAATGTGTGAGAGTTAACTCCGGGCGAAAGCTGGCGGGGTCCGCATGATCTCCAAGCACCTGTTCACACCTAAATGAAACAAGATCCGAAGTTACTAACCCGCTCCAATACGGAACAAACAAATAACTCCGGCTCGCAGTGATGAGGCCTCTGATTTGCTTACACACATGCCACTCACATTTAGACCGCCCACCCACGCAACTAACCACGCCCACGTGATGACGTTACCATACGCTTTGCTTATTTTCCCAAGTGAAGCGTCATGATGGAGCCGCAGGTTTTCCGCAGGTCTTACATCACATTGCGTTACCAATACTTACCCTCCGCTCGTGCACATCGATTTTAAACACGCAATTCTTTTGCAGTTTTATTGTGGAAAGGCGTTTGTTGATTTATTATTTTTAACCTTGACTGTCACACCTGAACTTACCTTACTTTTGCATTTGTATATTTATACATTTTGTGAGACTGAGGATGAAGAACATTACCTCCAGTTAGGTGGAAACATGTTAAAATAACTTGTAATATTTTATTATGGGATTTTGGTCTTAATTCAAATAGAACAACTTACAGTCTTTGTCTTTGACAATGCAAAAACATTGTCATTTAACATTGTGCATGTAAATGTGAATTGAAATAATGCATCAGAATACAATCAGCATCTTTCATTACAAGTCCGTTGTGATGTTTTATTATTATTGTTATAATTTATATAGGCTTCTTTCCATCTGTTACTCAGCATGTCACCTGAAACTAAGATTCTTGCATCATGCAACTGACTCCATTTAAAACAACATCTTACACCACTCAGCTGCAAGAATAAAGACACAAAGGTGTCACGTGGCTGTAAACACACAATTTCACTAAACCCAAAATGTACATACATATGTTACAATGCGTTTGGCTTGAATGCAATGCATATTGCTTTGTATGAAATCATCTGCTACATGCATGAACAGCAGCTAGTATTAAATAAGTCATTTTTCTCTTGCAGTAAGACATCACCCTGGAGACAAAGCAAATGTGTGCACTGCCCACCTTTATTGCCCACCAGATGCTTTCTCACAGCAACAGCCTTTTTAATGAGGTGGTACAGATCCCGTAACAGATCTAGGGTCAGTCTTTTGACTTTTGGAGGCACCAAATTGTAATTCTAGTGATAAGGGGCACCTGCACCTCACCATGGGGGTCCTCAAAAGTCAGAGATACACCTCAGTGAAAATAATCAGATCACACTGAGGGTCTCTGAAATTGGGGGTCCCCATTTCATTCTAAAACAAGAATAAGAAAACAAAAATTGTTCTGTCATGTATTAGGATGGCAATTTCGTTCACTAGGAAGGAAAGTTGGCTATTTATTAAACATGAGATCTACTAAAATGTGAAAAACTATTTATAACAATGCACTCTATATGCAGTATAATGCTAATGTATAAAACACTCCCCATTTCATTGTTAAATTTCCATTTCATAAATCTGCTGGAGGACATGTGATTAACTTTGTTATAAAACAAATAGCATATGAATTTTCTGTCCTAAATGGGCCTTTCTGTTCGCGGTCTGCCCCCTACTGGTTATTGTGTGTATCTGAAATAAAAAATGTGAGTTTTAGGGAGTACAGTAAGAATCAGAACAACTCAGTTGTACAGTGTGATGTTCAAAACCATTTAATTTGACTTAGGATAGAGTCAGAATTAAAGCAAACGTTGATTTGATCAGGTTAAAGGTAACCAATAATAAATAATGGTCATTAATATCCATTCAAAATTATTTTAACAGTCATAAATGAGTGAATCTCTATTTGGGGGTGATGACATCAGTTCTTACATCATTTTAAAAATGCCTTTGGGTAAACTCAAAGATTGTTACACATCAGAGCTCTGGCAGTAGCTGTCAGCCTCTGTTCCCTTTTCAACAGGGTTTATTATACAAACGTCAAATTCATAGTCGTCTGCTCCTGAAACGTTAAAAGCGAAAAAATTTCCCCTCAACAGAACATTTTACACTACTGTACAAAAAACAAGGATTTCAGTCATTTACACCACAAACATACAGAGAGAAGCAAACACTGAGCGTTTAAAGACACCCTGTTATTTATCCCTGTGGGGGAGTGGTCTCACCTGGGTTCGGTTTATTTGACAGATTATCACAATGAAAGGAAACTCTCCTGTGCTTGCTTACATACCTCAAAGCCTTACAGTCAATTAATGCTTCCTAAATGCATGTGTAAAAAAGGAGAGTGTAAAAAAATGAGTCGTTTTAAAAATACAGGTGTCAATCTCTCCATATATATATTTATATAATAATATATAAACTCTTCTTTAAGTGAGACGTTTTGGTCCTCTTAAGTTCTAAATGTACATAACACAGATGTAGATTTCTCTGCACAGTTAACGCACAGTTAAGAGAGCTGCTTCCTTGACTAGTTTCACAGAAAGAGAGAGAGAGAGAGAGAGAGAGAGAGAGAGAAAGAGAGAGAATTTGGGGAATCCGAGTGGTCCTGCAAGGGCACTTGCTGTGGTCGTCTTCTTCATAGAAGACTGGTGGAAGGGGATTGGTGGCTCTAGAAGTTCGGTACCGAAGTGAGCTTGTACCACTTCACTGTCTCTCTGCTCAGGTCAAAGTCTTTAATGCTGAGGGTGATGCCACCCAAAAAGCAGTTCTCTCGCAGAGACTCGGCACTGAGCACGCTCAGTTGAAGTTCCCTTTGTTTCAAGGTTTCCTTGTTGTAGCCACTGTACACCAGCTGCGAATGGAGAGAGAAGATCATGTAGGGTTTCAGATAAAGGTTTTAAGAGATTTTGTTTTTATTACATGTATTAACACAGTCAACGTGACGTTAATTGATTTATCAAAATAATATGAATGCATTCAGAATTTTGTCCCACTTCTAAGTTCCATAGTAAGTGATTTTAAAAGCATACATAACGAACATACATCATATTTTTGCAAGACACACTGTTGTGTTTAAAAACAGCCAGATGATGTGCAACAATGATATATTCAACAGCTAAGGTAGGTTTCACAAGCCACATTCACCATTTCATTAAACGTGGGGTTCCTAGTTTTCCTGGCAATCTTTGTTTTGCGTTTGGAGGTTTTGTGAGGGTCTGGGAGGAGGTATGTTTTCACGTAAGGGTTTGGATCTGCCCCGTCATTCGACATCTGTTGTGGGTTGGGAAGGAACAGGTGAGATTTCAAACAGTGACAGAGATCAGTATGAGGACCGGTGCTATTGTTATGTCTTACCAGATCTTTGATGTGCATGACCATGATGAAGAGTGTGCTGTTTCTGTAGGACACCGACAGCTTCACCTCACCCTCCACCCGCCCAGTGGTGGGACTCACCGGGGTCATCTCTGCAAATATTAAACAGCTAATTTACAAACCAATGAAAACGTGAATTATAAAACAGTTGTTAAAATCTATGAAATCAATGGTTCAGTTTAAAGGAATTCCTTCAAAAAATCTGCATGCATTTTATGCCCTGCACAGTTGCTAACATTAATGTTAGCTAATGCTAATGATTAGAGATTCATCCACAAATCCTACCATTCAGGTGCAACAGTTATTCCTCTCAGTTTATAAATCTGTAACCGTACAAAAATATCTGATGACATGCCTGGAATTTTTTGGAGTCCATCAAACCCCTCTGGCTTATCATCTCTTGCAATAGGGTGGAAAAAGGTGTAGATAAGATCACACTAAAAAAAACAACAACAAAAGATAAAAAAAAACTCAGTGTAAAGTTACAGTGTAAATGCATGTATCATTTTTTTACACAAAATATAACTAGTGTTTGCCCACCTGAGCAACCTCAGCGGAGCTCCTCATTAGACTGTGCACATAGCTGTTTAACTCCACCTTCCTCTTAGACGCTACATCTTTAATATGCGTGCGGCCCAGCACCATTTTACTAGGGAATCTATAAACAAAACATCAAATTTTCAGGAACATCATCTAGTGGAGATGACAGCATTAAACAAACCACAGTTAACAGTTTGACACAAGCAGACTGGTGTACCCTGGCAGCTTCCACAGAGGGAAAACAATGGTCAACTTGTTGTGCAGTTCCTGGAACTCGTCAAAAGTGCGGAAGACAAACTGTGGCTCACCCTGACCTTCCCTGAGGAGTCGGACTACATATGTCTGTCAACGAAAGAGATACAATGACAACAAGTTTAATTCATCCTAATTACAAGTATTTATATAAACATTATATCATTGCTTTGAATCTGGATAGAAGACACATTTGACTAAAAAAGGACTATTCAAACAATGTGATTCATTTTAATCACTGCCAATTTACAATATATAAATTGGCTAATATAAGCTAATATATAAGCTAATATGTGCGCTACATGATACTTTCATAAAACCAGACTCACATAGTGCTTGTCAGGGTTGTATCTCTTTTGAAACGAATACACAGAGGCGTCCTGGATTCGGCCGTCCTGTTTAATAGTGTATGTGCGCGGTGCAAAAGACAGAATGGGCTCATCATTCGAAGGAAGACCAGAGAAACGCAACTGGGCCAAATTATGGATGAAGAAATTGAACTTTGTGGCCACACTGCCCAGGCTGGATTCAATTAACCTATGAGGAAAAATTGGAAGACAAAAGATGTAAATGGGTATTGTCAACAAGTTAAATTGATCTGTACAGCTTTCTGAGGAAGACTCCTACCTAGTGAAGAAAATGGTTGCCTCTGCATCTGAAGTCTGAGGTTGAAGAGTATCATGAACGTATTTAAGATCTTGAACTCCAGTCAACTCGGGTAAACCTGACTGTGTCATCTGTGAAAAACACAGATACAAAACAGCAACAGTCAATATACAGCAACAGTCATGGACTGAGGAAAGCACTGAAGGCTGATCAACATACAACAAACATCTACTGACATTATATTTGTTCAATGACTGAGGGACTTTACACTACCAAAACATTTACATAACAAACCAACATTTTTGTATGGCAACACAGTGAGGGCATTACCAGGGACAACAGGTTCAGGAAGAGGTTGGAGTGTTTGCGTATCAGATTATAGGCTTGCGAGCAAAGGTCAACAAAAAGTTGGAAGCGACTTGTTGGTCTCTCGCCACCATTGATGACGTAAGCCATGTCAGATGTTAAGACGAATGGCGCGCGGTCCCTGCAGGGGGAAAACCATTAAATTCTGATTAATATGATCAAATCTACAAACTGTAGAGGAGAAAAAGGAGTTATATTGACCTTTTAAAGCTACCAATCATTTGTGCATGACCCAGGAATTTGCCAAAGTCAATGTGGAACATATGGCCGGTGGAGCGCAACATGATGTTGTCGTTGTGACGATCACAGATGCCCAAGATATAAGTGGCCACACAACATCCTGCGCAGGTGTAGATGAAATTCTCTGAGGCCTATCAAAAAACAGGATGAATTTGAAGAACAAAAGGCAAACGACACAGGGGAACTCGGTCCTTCTACCTCAGCTTGTTAAGTGTGATGAACGCACCTTCTCATACTCATCTTCAGCAGGGTTGTACTTGCGAAGCCACTCGGCCAGAGGTTTGTCCTTAAAGGAACCTGTTACTCCATATTCCACCTGAATCTTCCTCAGAGTTTCTGAAGAAGGAACTAACTCCACCATGCCTGTGCAACCAATCAAACAGAGCTCTCTTAATATGATGTGAAGTCCATAACATAAATCCATATGTAATATATAAGTTCATAAATTTATGTTTAAAGCTCTTTAAAATGTATTTAATATACTAAAAAAGCCAAATATTAACATGTTTACATAACAATGAATAGATTACTAATAAGTCAACATATCAATTTAAATGAAGTTGAAACCTCATTTCTAACCCATTTTACTTTTGTAATCTGAATATTTCTGTGTAAAACAGGATATTCAAATACTTTGAGGAAATATAAGAGTCAAATTTGAATTCAGGTTGATCTTGAACCTACATTTAAATGTGTTTCATGGTTTGAAAGCTAAATACATTTATGAATAGAGCCAAACATACCTTTGTTATTACCAGTAGAGATGCATTTAAAGTTGACGATGCGCAGGTCCAAACCCTCCTGCAGCCAGATGCGATCCATGATGCGAATCATCTGCAGGGCCAGCATGTCCTGTCTGAGGTCCTCACCAACCTATGTTGCATTAAACACCATGTAATAACATGCAATTATACCTCATACCTCAAAAATAACATGCCTCAAAAATAACAAGCAGGAGATTACATAACACTGTGCCAAAAAAAGTCTGTGACTGGTTCTGCCACCAGATGGCGAACTCAGGAACAAGTTCTAATTTTAATGCAAGTGTTAGTGTGCAACCCATTTTTATAGAGATTAGTTTTCCTCAAACACACACATGTACTATTTTGTTTCTGTTTTGGGTGTAATGTTTAGTTCCATTACTCCAATTTGCCTCCAAAAAACAGACATTGCTGCCTAACTACTATCAAACTAAAACAATATAAAGCAATACTGAATCATGGTGGGTAAACATTATGACTGGGGAGTCCCCTTTACAACACATACCAATGTAGTTTGCAAATGGTTTCACACCTTAAACATGACGTTAATCTCGTCTCCCAGCGGGTCTGCATTCACCAGTGCAATTTTCAGAGGTACAGCGTTGGAGTTAAAGAAGGAACAGGCCTGATTTTGGGGGGAAAACAAAACATGTTACAGAAGCACAACATTAGCCTCAGGGGTTTAGATAGACTTTGTGTCTCAGCATGGAAACAAAGAGGGTCTTTGAAATGGAGCAACACCAACTAAAGGGGAAAGATGGTGGGATCGAGAGAGACGGTTCAGGGCACGCTGATGGCGCAAATCTCCATATCTGAAACAGGAAGGGGGGGAGCAAGTGTGGACGATAAGGAAGTGAATCACATGTGAACACTTCCCATCAAATGGAACCAGATCTGGCAGACTTTTCATGAGAATGGACACTTTGCATGAGAAAGGGACATTTTCTTTGGCTGTGTGGAATTAGTTCAAACTACTTCAAGTCATTTTAACTATGCATGTAATAAGAATGTCACCTGACAGGATTTGTGTCAATATACTGACCATTTAATCCATAGAAACACACTCGCATTCACATGAAGCACATTCACATCCCACTTTACTTCCAAAATGTTGATTGAGAAGAGATTGAGATGAAGATAACAAACCAATCAATCATGCATCATGTAAGTATTGCTGGTCTTCATTGATGTTGGCTTTGAGTTTTTACCTTTATATTCAGTTCTTTAGCCACCAGGCTGGGGCTGATGGGCAAGCGACAGTTGTTCTTCTGAAAGAATGACTGTACCCTCTCTAGACCTTCCAGAAGAACCGCCTGTGAAGATCAGAAGTTCTGATGGATCACATTCTTATCATGACACAAAAATCGAAATAACTACCAAAACTTAATACAATGAAAAAACGTCTAACTGTTAGATGTCTTCATTGACAGTTAGACATCGTATTTTGGAAGAACATCTAACTGTTTCTAGTTTTCAAAAGAAAGCATATTAAAAGGATTCAAACAATCCGACAACACGTTTTTAAAGAGTAAAGAAACATTTCAAAATAATGATAAATCATCTGTGATAATGTACTATTAATGATTTCACATTGCAGACAACAAACATTCACTGAGGTTCCTGACTGAGAGGAACTAGGGCTTCTTCGGTGGTTGTGGTGGTTCACCTGTCGGGTGGAGCTGCTCGCCTGCCTCACTTTTTCAGCCAGGACACCGAGAAGCTGCACAAGCTTGGTCTGCTTTTCAAATTCAGCTCTGAGTCCAGCCCCACAGAGACACAACAGGGCTCCCAGGATTCGGTCGTACCGTTGGCCGAACGCTGGGTCCTGCACGGCATCTCTCAACAGCCTGACCCCAAACACAACCCAAACACAGTATTAGTTTCGCTTATGTCTCGTGCCAGGATATAATCAGAATACCAACAAAGTGTCATATTTCCCAAAGTGGTTTAATCATGAGGAATCAAAACCTCTTTGATGTTTTGAGATCAAGATAAGTTACACTGAAACATTTAGGACTCAAAAGTTTGTTCTCAGTCCAAACATACCATCTTTTGAACCTAAACTGCAAGAATTAACACATTGTATATCTTGGCCAGTCCAGACACATTATGGTAGTAAGAAAGTAGGACAGATATTATTATTCTCAACACCAGAATGACTAAAGATTAGTGGGAAATTCTACCAAACTGTGCAGTTCCTGGCTGTCAAAAGGGCCAAAAATGGTGTGGAAACGGTTTCTGGTGCAGTGAACTTTACTTATTATAACTGAACCTCAATGGAAAAATGTGAATTTGTCTGTGAAAATCCCGCTAACGCCATTTTCTGTGATTTATTGTTTTCTGCATAATGTAAAAAACAATCCACAGAAATGTAACACTGACGTCTTAAATATTGCCACGTCAAAGACTGAAATCGTGAAGAATTAAGGATCAAAGTTTGATGCTCCGAATCTTATTATTAGATTACGAGACTTTAGCCTCTACTTCACAGACAGGGTCACAAATATTCCCTAATAAAAATCTATTTTATAAAAATAACTTTACCAGTAAAGATAATGTGCAATGTTGATATTTCCCAGAGCTCGTGATAACAAAAACATAACCAAAGCATTGTTGAGATGACTCTCAAACTTCACCGCCTACAGAAAGAGAAATCAGTGGAACAAATCAAAACTCAGTCATACAGAACTCAGTCCAAACAGCAACAGAAAGATGAACATGTTTACAGAGAACATCACATGTATACAGGCACATGTATGTTGTATGTTCACACCTGCACCAGCTGAGGAAGATAATCAGACATTTCATCATCACTGCAGCTCTCGATCCAACTCACAGCAACCCTCCTCACCTCTGTGTCGGCAAACCTGAGTTTAAAACACAATGACATTTAAAAGACCTGAACATTATAGTATATACAGTAACTAAAGGACTTGAAATATACAGTATATACAGTAACCAAAAGATCTAAAATATATGGCATATACAGTAACTAAAAGACTTGAAATACACAGTATATACAGCAACTAAAAGAAATATACAGTATATACAGCAACTAAAAGACTTGAAATATACAGTATATACAGTAACTAAGACTTGAATTATACAGTATATAGTGCATTGACAGTGTATTGACTAGCTTAAAGGTTGATTGCATAAAAAAGTAAAATGAAAAATTCTGTATAACGTCATAAAAAAAGATCATATGGTCTGAATTTCTGTCCCTTTAAATGACACTATAATGGAACTGTAATAAAGTCATATGACCGTGTTAATGTGTTACTTTCATTATGGTCATATGATTTAAAGGTGCAAGGAAGAAAGAAAGAAAGACAATGACAATCTGGTGGAAGATAACACCAGGCTGAGACACATACCTTGATTCGAGGAGCTCCAGTGCCGATACAGGAGACAGAGGGGGCCAATGATTCAGGAGTGAGTGGATATCACCCATACTGCCCCAGTCCCAGCTGGGAGCACTGGCCAAGATCTTGGGAAGGCTATATTCGTAGTTTTGGCAGTGATACCTCTGCTCCCACAGCAGCTGCCTGTCTGCTCGTGTCAGCCTGGTGAAAAGCATGCTGGGTAATTTTGAGGTAGACAACACACTTCCTGTCGGCCTAAAAACCAACCCGGCCTGCAGACGCTCTAACTAGAAGATTCATGAGCCATAAAGCATTAAGGAGCAAACAGTTATTCCCAATCCAGAGATAAGAGCCACAGGAAATGAGTCACAACTGAAACAAATGTGAAGTCAAGCCGGGAGCCCTGCAGCTGTTGGCACTCGGGGGCATTCAGAGACACACATGCATAAATGAGCATGAAAAGATGCCCACAGTCTGACTGGGTTTGGCTGTCTTGAAGCTGACTGGGCTTTCTGTTCTACCGCTGAAAGACGGATCTTCAGCAAACCTTATTAAACAAGACTCAACAACTGACTATTCAATCGGGGACTTATTCTTAAGTCAAGTAAAGAATCAAGTTCACTGGTCCTTTTGCTAGCCTTAAAAGCAGTTTTCTCACTGTGGCTTCATGTGTACAATGAGTGTTTGAGATAGATATTTGCATTTGACCAATGCAAGACTCAAACAGCAATATTTAAAGCAGAACTGAGCTGACGTGTAGACAAGTCATCTCCATTTTCACCCTCCATCCTAGAGTTATGTCTACATCTGAAGCGGTAGATAATAAAAATAACTAGCAAGAAATTGTAGAGCCAATTAGCAGACCCTGGTTCTTTTGTTCCGTCTGGAGGCATGACTAACAATGTTAAAAACATTTCACAGTTTCTGTAGGTTAAAATGTGAAATTGTAATGATATTTCAGTGCTTTCTTTAATTTTATCTATGGCACTTTATTTAAGCCCTTTCCGCTCTGTATGCAATGTTTCCCTATTGCTACAGATCTCACACATACAGATGCTGTGATTATTTTAACACCCTGTGTACGGTGAGCAGCAATCGCTTATTTTAACAACAGTAGTGTGAACACGGAAGGCAGGAAATGCTCATTTGAACTACATTAGTGTAGACAGACTGAGCAGGAAACGTATTAAGCTTATTATGTTTAACGTTATAGTTCATAAGGAACTGTGTTGTAATTGGGAGAACCATTCAGACATAATCAATGATCTATTACTATTTTTACTATTAGTTAAAAGCTGTATATAAATATAATATACTTTTCCTAAACAGGACAACTCTGAAGTCCCCTGTAGTATCATTTCCCAGCTTTCTGTTTCTTTCAGGTATCTGAATGTAAAAAAATATTATTTTACTATGCATAAACAAATAAGCTTGATTATTAAAGAAAACTTAAACACTTCTGGTGTTTAGCAGGAGTATAGGTATTTTTACAAAATACTAAACTGTATCCAATCAAAAACCTTCTGTGTCTGTCCAATTCATATAGTTTGCATTTACCCAAACCCAAAACCAAAACCTAAACCCAAAGCTTATCTAAAATTTTAAAACTATTCTTTGCAAGAACTGGTATTTCCTTCAGGAAACCCATGTCTGGTATAATCAGTGTGAACGTACCCAAAAGCAGATGCCCGTGCACACAGCTTCTCTATCTCATTCCGATCTCCTGGATCAAGCGGTTCTAGAGACTGAGGGTCCGGACAGACGTTCTCCTTAGGACCAACATACAGCACGTCCACTGCAGGGCTGGGGAAATCGACCTGTGATGAGCCAGGTGAAGATTTTAGGTTTAGGTCAAACAATATCAAAGGGCAACTGACTGTGTAGAATGGTAGCTCTGAGAAAAGGAGGGAATGAGAGAAATGTATTATAAACCTGCAGTATGATCCTTTCTGTTGGGTTTCCCCCTTTGCCGGAAGGTGACGTCCACATGCTCAGCAGAACACTATCTCTTGACAGCACTCTGAAATACATACATAATATCAAGGGTTCGAAGGGTTCAAGGACCTGTGTCATAGTCCTGTGTTATAATAGTCTGAAATTGTATTTCTAGAATGTTCATTGCATTTTGTCTTGACTTTCCCACTTGACAGTTGTGACACAATGTTAAAACGTTTCACAGTAATGAAAAGGTGAATCAGAACAGAAATACTTTATGGCCAACGATGACAAAGCCACACATGGACCTAGTTTGGCAGGGTCCCTCATAAATATAACAGTAAGATAACAAAAAACATTTGTGATCTTTAGGGTTTAATTCTAAAGATGCCCAGTGTTTTACTAGTGAAGTGAATGTATCTGAACAAGGGCACTTTTGTTATTTATCTGGTGGAGGTGATGTTTTATGCCTTACTGTCTGAAATCAAAGAGGGGCATGGACACTTTTCCCAACAGCTCTGGACCCTTTCGCTGCTTGTTGGAATCCGGCGAGTTGTTGGCGTTTTGGTTGAGGACCCCGTAGAGAGAAAGACTCAACATGGCCTCCAGCGGTAACAGGGCCACCGAAATAGGGAAGTTTATTCTACAGAGACAGAGGATAAGCGGGTAATGGCAACGCTCCCAAGGATTCCCTTTAATTTTAGAAATTGCAGACTTCCAGTTTGTTTAGGACACTTACAATTCGTCCCATTTGATGTGGTAGAAGAAACTCTTGTATGTTCCCACTTTTTTGGACTGGACAGGTTTGAAGAGGTTCCTGCTGTTGTGTGTCAGGGAGCACATCAGGTAGTATTTCTCGAAACTGGAAAACAGGAAGCAGAAATTACACTACAGCATCTATAGGAAGATCAAACTGGTCTTTTCTGAGGGCTAGGCTTGTATAAATCTACTGCCTAGTAGATAGTAAATCTAAATACTATAATATGACTAAATATGGACTAAATATGAGATAAATTCATAAAAATGATGCAAACAACTGCAGAGTTACACAGCTGCACAAGATCATCAAACCATTTATTTCGGTTTCTCACACACTCTGCAAACATTTAGCTTTGTTTTGTTTTGTATTCGTTCATTTAAAACTGTGAACCAATCAGCAAGATCTGAAGGAGGTTAGCTCCGCCTCTGTTTCAACGATCAACAATCACATAATTGAATTCAAGTTTGATGATAAAAGAACACATTCTTAAACATCATGTCTCTCTTAAAAGAAATTTTCAGAACATCAGTCAACATCATGATTCTTTAAAAGAAGCTACTGGAAAATATTAATTATACAACAGTGGTTTGATTTATTTAATCAGAGTCTGTGAGTAAAATGCTTATTTATAACAGGTGATTTATGATCACTTATTATTGCACAGCTCATGTATAATTGCCTATTGAGTTGTAGTTGAATAAGATGAATCTTGCTATAATGTTACACGATAGTGCAGATTTTGATATAATCTTGGCACAGTTGTTTTTTGATTGCTTCAATGCATTCAGATTATCTAGGACAAAATAACAGTCTAACCAATATAGTATTCTAAGTAGGCTAGACCATGGCACTTGCAAATCTAAGGGCATGGGTTTGATTCCTAGGAAATGCACATCAATAAAACACCGTATGAATGCATCCTTAGTTCACTTCGGGTAGAAGTTCATGAATGTAAATGAATCTGGAGTAAGACGGTGCACTGATATGGGTTGAACAGTTTATCCTGGCTTTGAGCCATTAAAGCCATTACAAATGTTATTTAGTATGTGTGGGTCTACATTCAATAACAGGAAGGTATTTTGTTTCCATTATTTGAAGTGCATGTATAATGCTAATGGCTAGACTGGCGATAGGAACGCTAATCTTTCATGCATCTTTCAAGCCTCACCTGCTGACCCAGGAAGCGGGAATGCCATGAGCAGCAAACAGAGTAAACTGAAGATGTTCTGTGGTGCCTGAGGCCTCTCTGCTATCCCTCACGTCCTCCACAAACTCCTCCGTCGTGTGTTTTGGCATCGTCGGGCAAAAATAGCGCAGGTACAGCTTAGCAAGGTCATATATAGCGTCTGTGAGCGCTGCTAAACTCTCCTCCACTGGACTAGCATAACCTGAAATTAGCCATAGAAATCTTAGCCACCAGTTAAATATTGAAAAATGTTAAATATTAACAATACTTTTATCTGCCATTAAAAAAACTTTTAGCACCATAAGTTTTGCATTTGCTTGTATTTGTTTTTAATTAGCAAAAACTGCTTAAAAATTTGTACAGATTTAACCGACTATGAACTTTAATAATTACAGCAATTGTAAAGCATTGTTGTGTTGAGAAATACATTCAATTCTTTTAATTGTATATATTAATATTCAGCTTTACAATTTACAAAAAGTTACAAAGTTTACAAAAAGTGAGGATGAAGGACATCTACATGAGCTTTATGGGTTCTTCTTACCATTAGCAGAAGCTGCAGAAGCAGAACCTGTGGCACCAGCCTGTTAATCAAAACAAAAAAAATGCATCTGTATGCAAACTAAAAGCAGAACTTGTTTTGTTTGACACTGCAGGTTCTCTGACCTCCGGAGAACGTGTTCTTGGGAGATTGACTGAACGTTTGAGCCTCTTGACTGCGTCAGTGATGGCTGGTGTCTCAACTTCACCCAGAGCACAGCACAGATGTTTCACGGCCTGAACCACACTGTCCACTGTTTTATACCTTGTGCTCTGTCACCACAGGAAACTGAGTGAGATGCCGTTGAAGTATTCTCATACTTCCTTATTCTCACATTGCTGCATTCTGATGATAACAGATTACCTCGTTTTGAAGGCAGATGTTGACTTGCTTATGGTAGCTCTCAATGTTCTCAGCCAGTGCCTCTCTATGGAACACAAAGCATTAAGAGGAATGAGAGAATTAAACACTATGGTTTTCCTAGCCTTTAGCAGGACAGAGGGTAAGATGAGGCACATTCCTACCTCGTCACTGCCTCTTTAAACGGCCTCTCCACTAGGCCGAGGTATTTCTCCAAGTCAATAGAGGAGACATCATCTTCTGCCTGTTAGCACAAACACATACAGAAAACGTATATTAGTTCAACAGTAACAATGTGTTGATTTATAATCTGTAGTGAACAAAAGGTGATTTATTCAATCTGCCTTTGTAGGTGTCTTACCGTTCGAGCTAAATCTCTTCTCATTGTGCTGAGGAACAAAAGTTGCAGTCTGATGTCAGTTTCCCACTTTCTGCAGTTCTGCACGTACTCGTGACTGCCCAGACTGTGTTTACTGAGGAATAATATGAAAGATGCATTAGCAAAGATTACAGTAGATTTAAGTAACAAGGTTTAAGTAGCATGTGCACAGCTGAAATGAAACTAATAAAGTTTTTTTTTTACTTTTATTCTAAATGTGTTCCACACAACTACATCTATTGATCCAAAGATTAACGCAACACAGAAACCAAAACATGTTATACGATTGTAAAATAACAGCTCTAAGACAGATGAAGACAAATGAAAAAGATTAAAGATGTTCCACGAAAACAAAAACCACAAAAAAACTTTGTAATAAATCACATTTGTGGGGAATACACGCTACAAACATTCCTGTCAAACCAGAACACGTAGCCTGGTTGAAGATCGGAGCAGTCTCATTTATAACGATTGCTCATATCAACTTGCCAAGGTCAAATGAGGACAAGACAGCCAGCAGGAAGACAGACACAAAGGAGCTAAAACAACACGAAGAGAAACCTTTGAAAGCTTTCAAAATTTTGTTGAATGTTGTTGTTCATGCAGTGAACCAGGAATACCAATGGACACTGTAGCTAAACAAGAATGCCCTTCATTAAATCACACTCATTTCATCCTACAACTCAGAAGGAATTTGTTTTGTCCCATTCTCTCTGTTTGTTATTAGGGCAAGCAAACCCTCCCTTAGCAATGTCAGTTTTGCTCTTGCGATGGTGTGGGTGAAAAAAAAACAACATTTCCGTACACAATAATAGCGGAGCGGCATTCTCAAGGAATGCTGACAAGGGATCTGTTTATGTAATACAACAGACTGGAAAAAGGAACAAAGACAAGGAAAGACTCACTTCTGAAGAACCTCTTCCTGTCCGCAGATCTTGAGAACATAGCTGCTGATGTCCACCTGGTTCAGGTCGTCATGGACCCAACACAAAGCCTGCATGATGAGAAGATCCACTGGAGAACTCACTAAACAAAATCAAAAACCATGGCAAAAATGTGAAAAAACACAAGGTGAAACCATGGCATACATGTATTTGGCATGAGATGTTCTACTCTCTGAGGTAAAATAAAACTGACACGCCCCTTCTTGGAACGTTCTTCTCTTCAAGGTCCAAACCTAGTGCTGAATAACAGACAATCTGAGGTACCTGGCCTGATCTCTTCATGTTTGCCCTGTTTGTCTACAAGTACAAGGTGTGGTGGTCAATTTGATGTGATTCTAAAGGATTGTGGGATACCAGTAAACCCTGTGGGGGTCATTTCTCCTCTTGCTATACTGCAGCAACACATATGGTACTGGAATGTGAGGAGATCGCTAGCAATCAAGCGTGGTTGGTCTGAAGGGGTTGGAACGCTAACGGTCTTAATAAAGTCATGGAAAACTAGACACTTCAACACTATACTTACCCACAATGCACCTGAATTGTGCAAACAGCCTGACTTTCCATCAGTTAGGATATCTCTGCAAGCATCAGAATGGAAAGACCTACTGAGATGCAGAGCGTCTGAGCAGTATGGAAACTTTACGCTAATCGTGACGCAAAGACAACTAGTGTCTGTATTAAATACGTACACTAAAAAGCCTAATTTCGGCAGTTCTGCATCTATATTTGGAAGGAAGACTGTAGGTCTAATCACAGGATCAGAAAACTGAGACACACTGAGACCCTGAGAGTTTATCCACACAAAGCCATCATTCACCACACGTTCAAAACCCTAATAGCCATCTCAGTTTCATTTGTTTTCACTTTCATCTAAAATGTGTCTGGAATTCCTCACTTTACACAGCTAAGCATTTCTCTTCAGTTAAACAAAGCTCAAATCCACTCGTTATTTTTCTGAAGTTTCCAAGGGTGTTGGTATGTACCGGCATAATATGTGTGGCGCTGCAATGTATGGATTAAAAAAAACACCATTGATGTAGAATACTAACTTGTGCCATATTAAGGTAACAGGGTGTTAAGATTGAACCTTTTTGCCCTTTCCTCGCTTGGGAAGTGGGTCAGCAGTTTCAGAGGAAAAATAAACAAGAACAGTGTGAACTTGAGGAGAAGCTATGCAGACAATTATACAATCAAACCATTCCTGAAACATATGATCTATCTGCAAGGCAACGTCAGGGCCCAATGGACACTGTGCCCTCTTTTCCTGTAGTCTATGCAGGACTTATCCCAGACAAAAAGAGCTATGGGGCTTAGGCAGCAACAACACCGAAAAATTCTTCAACACAAAAGGCCGGTCTTGATTTCCTGCCAGGAATGAGGTAGACAGAGAGGCCCTCCAGTCTTCAGAACACGACAGCTTCACAGGCAACTCAACAAAAGCCTTTTCCATGCTGCACCACAAACAGGTTCCCCAGTTGAAAGCATGCAAGTGACGTTCAAACTGACAAATGCAAAACCAAAAGAACTGTGACCACAGTTTCAATCTGTGGAGCAGACAGTTATGTAAAGACAGAATGCATCACGGGGGCCAAAAATGCGCTCATTACTTCCTCATTTGTAAGCTTGCTTCGTAGCAGATCTTCAGAGAAGCTGACTCCTCAAAACTTCTTAGTACATAACTCATTTCAGAGATCAAGAAGATCACAATGAAACCATAAGTGTTTTGAAATTAATCCTCCAGCAGTTACAGCAAGTTCTCAAATGTTTGATGACCAGCAACCAGTGACAGAAACTTACCATCGCAAGTAAAAGTTACAGGCTGTTGAGAATCCGAAATCTCAATGGACACTTTGACGCTCCCACCATTGTCCCCTGCTGTATCTCTCTGAGGGATCACGGGGCTGAGAACATAGCCAGGGTTGGTAGACAGGTCATCATTAAGAAACTTTGACTTCAGCCTGAAAAAAATAGAGCCAAAGTGGGTGTTGAGGCAGATATGTCCTACCTAACACAGTAAAGCAGAGGCTAAGATCATCTTAATTCATTTTTGTCTGTTCTGTTGTTTTTTTAGTATGTTAATTGTATGTTTTGGCATTAGCGTTCTTGTTACATAAGCAACCCCAGCCTGATTTTTCTTGCATTCACAGGCACAAAAAGCATCTAATTTTAGCTTTGTTGGGCAGCTTGAGGTTCTGAGTCAAATTGGCCCATCAGGTCCAAATCATCTTTGCTGCCCTATATAACTGTACAACAAAGGGCTGATTCAGCTGTCTTGGGACCATATCTTATAATGTCTGGATTTTACACATACTACACAACACAGCTGCTGAACCAAACTCACACTAAACATCTGCATTTTTTATTGTCTAAACATCTTTGACTTTATTGTCAGCAAAAAATGTACATCAGCTTACATCATACATAACTTACAGCATCATAACTTACTTTGAAATGCCTTCACAAAATGCTACAACTTCTAGGTTTTGGACTTCCTTTCCCTTTAAGACAGAGTACTTTGAAAGTACATTTTCACTTCCTTTATTGACCTGTAAAAGACCAACATGGAGTCGTGGTTATATTGATTGAGTAAGAACACACACTTAACCAACTGATGAGATTTTACTGCGGGCATTCTAACCCAAAGAAAGTCACTTGTTAAATCAGTTTTGAAGTAGCCAGTACTATATAAAGGCTCTCGAATGTTAGTGACCGATGACATCACTGAGTAAATGTGGAACCAGGTGGTGTGTTTTTGATTGGTTGGAGTATGTGGAGAGTGTCTGGTGTATTATAAAAACTTCCTGTAAGAAGCAAATGTGTTTAAAAACAACATCACCTGGAATTACAACTAAAAATAATAAAGATACTTCAATAAATTCAGTAACAAATTTCAAAACATGAGGAGATTTGTTTTGTGCAAGTCCATTTTTCCTGAGGTCTACATAAACGTAACCTTCATAATAACATGGTAAGCTCAGACGGTCCTTGTTTTTCTCAGTGCCAATGTGATATTCTGTCACAGCATGAACTCTGGTGAGACCATCTGCTTCCAACACGTACAACAAAATCTAATTATTGAAAAAACAAAACAGAGATACTGAAAGGACAAGGTAGAAGAAATAGCATTTTAACTGCCTGCTATCAAATATCCAAAAAAGACCACTACGATTAACAAAGACCCCCACACAGTGGCAATAGTAGATAACTTGTTTTATTGCAGGAAAGATATATAAATGCTGAATGAGATTATGGTTTCTTTATCTGTTTAGTAGGCCAGAGCTCCAGGCTTTACCTCAAGGAAAAATGAGATGTCATGTGACACACATTCACAAATTATTCATCCCTTTTTGCTTACAGATACAGTTTTTCTCTCCTGGCTGCCCTATATAGAAACTCTCCCAAACAAAACAAACCTTTTCCTCAGGTTAAAAGTTTGAGCGAATGCCAAAAACACTCAGACGATGGGCCAACATTATGCTTAGCATTAGTCTGAACTTAAGTGAAATTCCACTGTCATAACATTTGTCTGCAATAGCAATTACGCTGTCTGTTATTCTCTCTCTTATCTGTGCTAAGAATGAGGATTTGAATTAACTAACTTTCTGACTCAGTCTGTTTACAATCCAGTTGAATAAATGTGACTGAACTTCCGCCTGACGGTTTAACAATCACAGACTCTACTGACGTCACAGCTTGGCAGTAAACAGTGACTAGGTCATTTGTTCACAGACGTCATTACTAACAGTTTCTTAGAACAAAAGGTTAACATTAAACAAACGTTAATGGTTCACCCTGCACAGGGATTTTTAAAAAGTACACATTTAGAAACACAAATAAATAAACTAGATACTGAAATAAACTAGATAATAGACACAGAAATAAACTAGATACTGTCCGAGCCGAGTGACTACACTCAGCAACCAAGTGCTGTTTTTGTTAGAACCAGAAGATTATGTTAGGTTAATACAATCCCAAATACTTCCAACCTAATTCAAAAAGAAACCACTTTTAATGATGTGTTGTAACCTGAACCTGTAAACACTGAAAACAGCAACAGTGAGCCACTTATTCTGAGCCTGTTAATGCAGACAACAACAAACTGGTCTTTTGGGTTGCGTGTGCTGATAAGGCCTAAAGTATCCAGGACTTGTGATAAGCGTATCTGATGTCCTGTGAGGTAAAGTAACTGTACACCAAAGCCAGATTAGTTTCCCTGCTCTTTTGCACACCGAGAAGGCTGCCATGACAATGATGAGTTGCGTGGCCCTGCTTTAAGCATGTCAGGCGCAAACCCGTGGGGAAAAGAGAGCTTGCTGGGACTTGTGTCTCTTAATGAAACCAGCAGGAGTCTGTACTACACACACACACACACATACAAAGACAAGACCCCCAAAACACTAGGCCAGCGTTACTTGATCCATTAACAGGATATTTCTTTTACTTACTAAAGACAAAGACCATTGGACCGAAACGTTTGACCCTTTTATTTTGTTCCTTCCATAACAGTTGTTTTCCCCTTTGTTGAAGAAACTGTGTGGCTATAAATACTTCAAGTACATTGATAAATGTGTAACAACACTCAATTGTCTTGGTCAGAAATTAACATGAATGAAACAGGAAGTGGATTTTCTGGGAAAGAACACACACATTTGCACACACTCCTCATTCCCATGAGGAATCAAATCTCAGTCACTTCTTTCAGGAAGTCATTCTTTATTTTGGCCCTTAGCGAATCTGTTTCTAGATCCTCAGAAGAAACAGGGGTCTAGATAAAATGTTGGTAACGTGAAAAAGATAAGTAAAAGCCTAGCTAAACTTGTGTAGGATAAATAACCAAAATAAAAACTGGTCACAATTTAAACAACAGCAACAACATTTAACAGCTATATTTTTTTTTACAAAATTGTCCCTTTTTTTTCAAAATCACAGAACACTATTGTTGTTTATTACAAAAAGGCTAATTTACATTTGTGTGAAAAACACATTGGTTAGGAATACATTATTAGTCGACAAACCAACTTATCAGTAACTGAGATCTACAGTACAAGGTTTCGTGCTGCAAACTAGCATGTTGTCCTTTAATGGTTTGTGCAATAAAAGCCACAAACATACAGTGGGTTTTTCAAACAGTGCAGAAGAGGATGTTTTGATCACTTCTGCAAACAATACTGAAGTAGGTTAAACACGCAAGCATGTACTGGGTCAACAAAAAGGGGGTTTTCTCCTACCTGTTTGCCTGGGTTGTGAGAAGCTGAAATTGCAGGTATGCTAAGGCTTTGTGAAACGGCCTCCCCTGTTGAGGCTCTTCTGGGCTGGGAGGCTAACTTAACCTTGCTCTTCACTTGCACTTGTGGACTGCCAGTGTCCACACCTTCTGACTCATCCTGAAGAACAGCATCCCATGGATCTTTGGCGGTCCCAGATGCTACTATGAAAGGACTACTGAATGCATTGGGTGCCTCCTCTATTTTGTGCTTACTAAGTGGGTCCAGGTCCAGCCACTCAAATTGGCTAATGTTGGGAGTTTCTGACACTTGGGGCACGGGCTCCAGGGACTTGGCACTTTCCGGGTCTACATCCATGCTGGGCGACCTGCCATTCTTCAAGTATTCTGAAGTGCTGGCAATTTTGTCAAATAGCTTGGCCATCTCTGGGGTGACAGTGGGCCGTGGATATACCAGAGCAGAGGGTGGCTGGATGGGTGTAAAGGAGAGGAAGGGGGTCGGTTGGGCAGGCAGACTGATAAAAGCAGGCATGGATGGACTAAAGCCGTTTTGGAATGAGCAAGGATGCTTTGGGAAGGGAGCAGAGGAGAAGAGGGGAGTCTGAAGATGTGTTGGGGTTGGAAGCACAGAGTTGGGTGTCCAGTGGAATGAAGAAGGGTTGGATGCATATCCTCCAGGATACGATGCGCTGAGATTGCAACCTAGCAGAGAAGAAGGTCTTGTCATTTTGTTTGCACCAAAGCTATCATCCAGAAGAAGTTTTTCCAGCTCCTCCTTGGTCAGCTTCTCTAAATCAATGTCCCCAAACTTGTCCTTTTCTTCTTTCTTTTGCGTTTCTGATTCAGGAAAGACAATAAGGTCTTTCTCCTGCCGGCTAGTAGATGTTTGTCCTGCTGGATTAGAAATGGGATTAGCAGAAGACACTGAGGCTGGGAGCGTGTGCCTCTTCTCACGCTGAAGTTTAGCTAAGGCCTCGGCTTCCATGCGCAAAGCTTCCTCCTTTCCCACAATCCCTTTGGGCCGGACCATCCCAGGAGAAGCCGGCCTGTCAAACTTGAACCCATTGCCACTAGATATGTGGGCCATGGTGTCAGCTTCCCCTTACTATGTACATGAGGAGACTGGTACGGCCGGGTTCTGACCAATGCTTTGCAACAGGCTCCTATAGAAGGAAATTGAGAGAATATTACATTTTAGTATCAGTGACTTGAGGCCTTACAAAACAGCCAAAAGCCTGTATAAAGACAAACATACACCTTACACAAAATGAAACTCAAGAGCTATAATTGGCCTGTAATCAGAAGCAATCGAAGCAAAAAAATGCATAATACATCACACAACAGTAACAACTTTTAGCGGACATTGTCGACACTGAGAAAACTTTAATGAAACATTTTAAAAAGGTTTCTTGTTAGCTCAAAAGGCCTTCACATACCAACACTCAAGTTTTAGAAATCTGACAGGTTACGTCAGCCACATACACAGAGCCGATGTGAGAAATCTTTAGAACAAATGAAGTCAGCAGACAAATACAGCCGAGTTCATGCGACCGAGCTGTGAGGGTGTGTCTAACTCTGGGTTTAATGGGTGAATGGCAGGCGGTTACAAACACATACCAACCATTTCCCTCCATCTTACAGAGCTGAGACATGCCAGCCTTAAGCCAAGATTTTGACTTCAGCTTCTCATTTACAACTTGACTATGTTGTACAAATTAGACCAGCACTGAATGGTAAAGTGGTAGAATGTGTAAACAGGTAGTTTTTAAATTCAGGCTTTCCAAAAATATTTTTTTTTTTGGATTAGTGTTTTCACTAATCCAATCTTTTGGTTTGTGTCTATCTAGCTAATTTTGTTAAGTGATATAAAATTATTCATAGCGTGATTTTGGACATACCACCCACATTTACCACAAATACACTATTAAGGCCGTTGTCTACAGCCTGGAATTTAGCATGCAAGCCACAGGGACTGATCTCCTCGAACCATTGTTCAACAAATAATGTCTTATCAGTAAGGCAAACAGCCGAGCCAAGCACATCCAACTGTGCAAGATGAAGGTCAAATATTCAGAATGCTAAACTATCAAATCTTTAAGGACTCGATAAAATGATAAAATGCTGGAGACAAGATAAGAATCTTATAAGAATAATATAAGAATGATAAGAATGCTGGGGAAAACAGCACTTGTATAAAACTATATACAGTTAATTAATTTATATATTTACATACAGTCAATAACTTCACTTATAACCGTTTTAAGGGGGGTCAAACATGTTTAGGATGAAATATAAACTTCAAAATGCGGGATGGCATACTCTGAACTCTTAGGTTTACCAAATTGTTGCAGCTGAAACCTCGTGGGAAACGGAACACCCTCCCTCAGTCACCCATACATGCCTCACTGCACTGTCTCAACAACAAAACATCAGTTTTTTCTGTACCGTTATTTTGGTACTCAAAAACCCCCTAATTCAATGCATTTCAAAGTGGGTTTTCTTAAAGACAGCAAAATATATATTTTGTCGTCTTCACTGTAAAACATTTTATCAAGCTACTGCGCACCTGTTCAAAGTACAGATGTCAAGACAATTCTCAAAACAGAAATGACGATCATAAACATGGCATTTAAAAACTAAATCATAAACATGGCATTTACAGGTCAGTGTATCAGTTTACAAACGTAAGGTAAAACTAGAAGTGTTCAATCCTGTCATGTTTAGCCTAAATAGAGAGCAATACTCCAAAATAGGCCAAGTCTGGTTTGTGACGGTTCACTTAGTCCTTGCAAAACATGTCAAGAGAAAACAAACATTTCCCAAGACAGTGAGAATGTTCACAGTGGGTGACACTGTGAAGAGAGAATCCATTATCAAAGACACAATACAGCTCTCATGATGTGTGTAACTTGTTATTGAACACGTCCTGTTTACAGCTTACGCAATATAGTTTATGTGAGGAAAACAATTGCTGGACAGAAAAAATAAGTTATGCATGCTTATCTACACTAAATAACATCCAAGTCACATTATTCAGCTATAATGACACAGGAATGCAGAAACAAAAGTATAGATGAAAACCTTTGTAGTCTGTCTTCTAAGGTCTCAAGTGTGCTGAATACATACTTCACACAACACAGTTCAGTTCTGCTTGGCAAAAGACATAACAAAACCTGCTTCGCCAGTCAGTTTGCACAATACCGATGCAAAAAAAGCTTACAGGGAGATTTAATTCTCAAACTTTTACCATGCATTGTTATTAAAAACATTTTATTTAATATGTTTGAGCCCAAAAATAAATCAATACTGAGATTGAGCCCATAGTAAGACATTCATAAGACATGTCATCTCTGGAGTTTAATGTTACTTTAATGTTAGACTCACTTCAGATATAATAACAATTAATGTTACAATTATGTAACAATGTAACATTAAATGTAACAATTAATGTTAATTCTTATTCTTACAGGTGTCAACAAAGACTACAAACACTGTTACAGAAGATCCTGCGACGTATATCTCAGACTCATATCCAGAGCTTCACAGTGCATTGCTCGACTCTGCATTTACACAGACACTGTATTTATTAAACCCATATGTAACTAACACTTACCAGTCAAATGACACCGATTATTTGCCATATGTTTACAGCTTAAATATCCCTATATTTATGAAGCCACGTTACTACAAAACAGCTACTGGATTACCAATAAAACCACTTCTGATCACAAATGAATGTCAATACAGCAACTCGTATGTCATTAACATCCCAACATACAGTATAAACGATCTAAACTATCAGGAAAACAACAATGTATCTCATGCATAAAGTTGTTTCCGAAACTTTTCACAACGCCTGTGCAACGTTTCGAGGCATCGGCGCGCCAACAAAGTAAAAACAAGCAAAAGAGAAACAAACACAGTTAACTGTTGATACTGAAACAGAGCTGACGGGTAAACCTAACTTATGCACAATAAGGTTTGCGTGAATAAATAACGATTCCCACCTTCAGACTCTCGGATCTTTGACGCTGCCGGACATTATTCCTCCAGCTGGAAAATTTGCTCGTGTGGTCGTAGACGCGAACGTCAGTTCCTGCTGCGGAGCAGAGAGAAACAGCGACATCTGCAGGTCTTCTCAAGTACTAAAAACACGTTTTGTTTGTAAGTGGAAATTGTGCTGAAAAGATGAATTATATTATTTCAGCATATTATATTATTTGTGTGTTTATAAATGTCGTTGCGTATGTATAGTTTGGTAATGTTCCTTGCTTTGCACTAAAAGGGACTGTGAAATCCATGTTTATTTTTAGGTAAATATTATGTGGATTATATCATTTATAATGATGAGATGATAGATAGATAGATAGATAGATAGATAGATAGATAGATAGATAGATAGATAGATAGATAGATAGATAGATGGATGGATGGATGGATGGATGGATGGACGGACGGACAGA
>JBAJNP010004237.1:0-26969 GCA_036877545.1 Yasuhikotakia modesta | reverse complement strand
TCTCTCTCTCTCTCTCTTGCTCTGTGAGGCAGCTCCAGTAAAAATTTGTCTTTGCTGTTAAATGAAAAGCAGAATTGGGCTATTCTGTTCATTTATTTAAGAAACTATGCTTTGTTGTTGCATTGCTCCTTATCTTGGATGATTTGTTTCACTGAGCTTCTTGTATGGTGATGTTGTATTGCTTTCTCCACAAGGGGTAAATAAATGCTCTAGATTTTAGTTAAAAGAAGTCAGAAGTATCTTGCAACTTTTGGACAGTCTTTGCATCTTTGCAGGTGTGTCGTGATATATTATAATAAGCAGGTGTCTAAGCAGGCAACTCACTACATTTTGTAGTTGCCATATTAGAGGTAAAAATCCCATTTATTTTCTATACAGGGGAGTTTTATATTTTTAAACCAGAGATGTGGAAATTTCCATTATGTTCATGTATGAAATTTACAAAATCCTGTACATTTTGAACTGGACCCCTGTCCCTCCTTAAAATGTGATGTATGCTTTCTGCTACTGTGATATATGCTTCTACTGTTATCACTCTGCATAATGATAACTGGATTAAAAGCAATCAGCAGTCTAGCATACTATATGACCAGATGCTGTATTGAATAAGCTAGTATCCCATTTTAACCAGCCAGTTGTGATTTCCTGACAGTTTCTTAAGATTTATGTTTTGATGCCGCAGGCTCATTTCCACTTCCGTATCGACTTACCGTATGTATGTTGCAATACGCCTGTGTGGTTTGACTTGAAAGCTAAGGCTGTCTGCTCACAGGGTCCCTTTAGCAACCTCCCACAACATAATCACAGCTTCACCCACAGGGCCAAACAAAATCACCATATTTACAACACAGCGTCACAACATTGCTTTATAAATGAGATATACGGCAGCACCACAGCGTCACGCAATTAGACGTAACTAGATTAAGGTGTTGTGGGCCACCCTGGATTAATTATCCCTTTCCCTCTCACAGGATGCTAATTATTGCTGTCTGGGTGGCTTTAAGATTGTTTGATTAGTGCAGATGTTCTGTGGTGACCCACGCTTGCGAGCAGGGGCTGGCTGTCCCACTGAAGCAGGAAGATGGAAGGATGTGCCTCAGGATGGAGGCACGCTTCCTCTAATGGAGCCTTGGCAGATAAACAGCACTGACTCATTTTGATTATATTAAAGCTGGTACAGACCTGCAGAAACACAGGAGCCGTGAATCACCGGGTCTCTGAAGCTTTCTGACGTAACGCTGGAGGACAACCATCCGCTCCAGTGTGGGGCTGCTAATAGGCCAGCAACGGCTTTTTCATTCCCTTTATTCTCCTCTTCATAACATGACTGCTGTTCAGATGCTGAAGTGTCTGGCTTTTATGAACTGTAATTAGAAGCTGGGATATGATTTTTGGTTGGGAGCTGTTGGTTGTGGTTATTGGCTTTTAGAGGCCATCTTACATTTTTATTGCCTATAGCAGAGGCTGCTTTTTATTAGCTTAGGAGACTTAGCAGAGTTCTCACTTATGTTCCATTTACTGTAATAATCAACTTTATCTAATGCCTAAAACTTCTCCTAAAACAGAAATAAATGACAATGCTTTCATGTTGACACACAGAAAATGTTAGCATTTACAATTATCTTGTTAGCTGTTGGTCTGATGACCTTGAGATGTTAGCATTAATCTGTTGGTTAAAATTCAAAAGAGGGTCACATTTGTAATTTGTTTTATGACAAAATGCAGTTTAAATATTTTGAAACCAATAACTGACTCTTTCAAAACACACTAGATTAAAAAAAGCCTGTCCCAGGGCCACTGAGGACATTATGAGGTCATGCACAGAGTTAACCCTGTTACTCTTTAAACACAAGCATGCAGCCCCATGAAATACAACTGCAGGGTGTCACACACACACACAGCTGAATAAAAGTCAATGAGGCAATTATTATGCATTGGCTGTGGGGGCTATCAGTGTGTTCTGGACTATGATTGTGCTTGTGCATTTTAATGATGTGATTAACGAGTGTATGCATTAGTGTGTGTGTGTGTGTGAACCTGCTTGTGTTTGTGTGTATGTTCTTAATGATTGCCTGCAAATGTGTCCCTAAACACAAGTTCGCATTTACATGTAATGCCATGGATTTGCTTTATTATAATTTATTTTGTAAAACCTCCAAAAGTTTGTTTTTTATTGATATATCTGACAACAGCAATTATCATAATCATGACATAATTATCGCAGGGTCTTGAATTATGAAACTAGTCACAGATCCTTAAAAAATGCAGAAATTCATGTTTTGCAGTCATTAATTTGTCATCTCAGTATTATTACCCTGGAAAGATTTTTCGATTTTCTTGTAAAATTAAATAACCCTCTCATGTGCAAAAGTTGCTACAGTGCTGGGGTGGTTGCCATAGCATTGGCGTTGTTATGATGTTCTGGGTGGTAAATGGCTGTAATTCTTTTCTGATTCTTAGATATGATATGGCTCAAAATGGCTTTTCTGGCCATGTAAATGGGATTTTTGCTTGTACCCCATAACAATTAACAATAAGTAAAGCACACCTTTCCTTCACAATCTGTGTGATTTGAGGTATATCCATTCATGTTCCTGAGACAAGTTACAGCAATATTTATATAAATAAAATTGAAGAATACTAACAACTTTAAAATATGAGCAACATCACCACTAATAAAAGACTATAATAAAATCTAATCGATGTTTATGCTGCAGTTTAAACTCAGTTTAAACATGCTCTTCTCTTGCCCTCAGTTCTGGAGTCTGTGTGGGAACGCTCTCACACCCAGGCGTGGTGTGTTTGGAAAGACCGGAGACCTTCAGACTATCCTCTGTCTGGCCTGTGCGAGAGACGAGATCACATATTCAGGTGCCTTGAATGGAGACATCTATGTCTGGAAGGGAATCAATTTAATCAGAACAGTTCAAGGGGCCCATGGGGTGAGTGAGAAGCTGTTTCATAACCTGACACAGTCTGACCTTTGGTCTGGTGAAGTGGTCTGTCTGTAAAGCTGTCAAAATGTAAATAACAGCTTTAGTCTATGTCATTTATCAGATGTCAGTTTTCTAGTAAATTTCATTTAGCCATTCCATTTATTGAGATTTAAGTTTTTTTATGAAGCCATATCATACATTATGCTGATTTTTTTTATTCCCTGAAGTCATCAGTAATTTATTTACTTATTGCCAATTTTACTGTAAATTATTGTAAAATATCCTGCTTGTTTAAAAACTAAGCTTGTCTGAAAACTAAATAAATTGTTTGCCCTAGGAAGAAAGAATTCTGAAAGTTTCAGTATTTTTACATATCAAAAAATCTTTCTCGATATCTGATTTCTTTATGGTTGCAGACTTTTTCAAACTGTTTAAACTACTTTACTTGACTTAAATTGCATGTTCAAGACTGTCATGAAGAAACAGTGAATGTCTCTGGTTTAATTGTTTTAGTTGTCAGAGATGTTCAGGCTCTGCGTGTGTGTGTGTGTGTGTGTGCAGTCAGGGATTTTCAGCATGAATGCGTGTGAGGAGGGCTTTGCTACTGGAGGCAGAGATGGATGTATCAGATTGTGGGACCTAAACTTCAAACCCATCACCGTCATTGACCTCAGGGAAACCGACCAGGGATATAAGGGTAAGGTGCTTTACAATTTCCCAGCATTCATTACTCTCTGCGTAACTAATGACGTAACATAATTCAACTACTCATTTAATTAATGAAGTTTGCAGTTGTCTTTTGTTGATAAATCCCACAATGCAACAGGAGCCCAAAGTGCAACATTCTTTTGTCGCTAACTGAGCTCTGTCTCTTCTTTTCTTCTTTTACTTCCTTTTACTCTGACTCATCAGTAGCTAGAGGTGAAAATTCAAGAGGTGCGTTGTAGTGCTCAGTGTCTTGTATGCGGCTCTGTCTTATATTCATAGCTCTTCCCCCTGTTTGTCACCAACCCTAGATGTCTATATGTATTTTCAAACACCCAAGACCCTCCCCATCTTCTCCCTAGGCGTCCCAAAGTCATGCTACCCATGAAGGTCTACAACGTACGCAGTGTACATCCTCCAGTCTGTTCAGGATCATATCTGTGTACCTGTGTGATTAGCCACTAGCATTTCAATGCTTTATGAGGTTAATTGTGTATGTTGTATCTGTGCAGGCTTGTCGGTGCGTAGCGTGTGCTGGAGAGGGGATCATATTCTGGTGGGCACACAGGACAGCGAGATCTTTGAGGTGGTGGTGCATGACCGCACCAAGCCCTTTCTTATCATGCAGGGTCACTGTGAGGGCGAGCTGTGGGCCCTGGCAGTGCATCCCACCAAACCCCTCGCCATGACAGGCAGCGACGACCGCTCTGTACGGTAGGAACCTGAACAAACCAGTCACATAACTGAATCACAGTGTAGCTGGAATGTCAAATGCTCCCAGTAGATACTGAAACAAAAAATTCTTGAAAACAATTGGTAGAACTGACAGTCAGGCTAGAAAAATATTGCTCTGGTGCAAATGATCATAATTGACAACATCTAATAATATCACCATTTACCAAACTTCCAGTAGACTTGATTTTCTCAAGACCATAAGTTATTGGCAATGTTACCTATATTCATTTTAATTTTATACTCTGACAGAAATCAATACGCTTTATACGCCAAGTGTGCTCATGCACACAAGGAATTTGTCTTGGTTCCAGGAGCTCTTAAACACACAGTATACACATAAGACAAAAAAAGAATGTTTTAAGTATGATAAGTACTGTAAAATCAGTATATTAATATGTATTTACATGAAGTGTTTAAGTAAAGTATAAGGTGTTCAGTAATCAGCAATTTGGTCATGTGTTTTTTCTCTAAAGGATTTCTGAGACAAAATGTATAATTTAATGAAACATAATTAAGAACGTCACTAAGTCACAAGAGCAATAAAAGTTTCCTCTAGGACTAAATTAAGAACAGATTTCAGTGTATTAAACAGATTTTTTAATGGCCAATGAGCTGATTGGTGTGTGTTAATGAATCAGTATCCACTGTGTGTGTTTGTGATGGGAAGGATCTGGAGTCTGGTGGATCACGCGCTGATAGCACGATGTAACATGGAGGAGCCGATCCGCTGTGCAGTTGTCAGCACAGACGGCATCCACCTCTGCCTCGGTATGAAGGACGGATCCTTCACAGTACTAAGAGTCCGGTGAGCTGCACTAATATAACAGCCACTGACCAGATCAGTGTTTCTAAACCTTGTCTTATGTAGCCCCACAGCCACATCAGTATGGCATCATCAATACCAAATTAGCCTTGTGTTTCGTCTCACTTACATATTATCATGTAGCATTGTTTTAAATATGTAAATTATTACAGATTTTCCTTTAAACTAAAGTGAATGCTGTGGTAGATAAAATATTTACTTCTCCCTTTCATGAGACACCCGTGTTTATTTTGTATGGTACAATTTATTTATCATTAAAGCTCAGGCGTTATGAAATATCATTAAACATCAAAGTTAGTTTAGTTGTTAGATTAACAACCAAAACAAAAAGTTGCAATTTATTATTTACATTTTAACAGCCCTGATGTTCTGTTTTAAAAATAAATGTCGGAATTTTGGTTTTATAGGTTTAATAAAGCAAATCCAAGATGTTTTAAATACCTCCTGGAATCCCTTTAGTATCCGTGGCTGGAATCACTGGTCTAGTGAAACCTTCACTAAAATGAGTTACTGCCCAGTAACATATCCAAATGTGTTGGAATTGTACTCTTGTTGCAGGGACATGACGGAGGTTGTCCACATAAAGGATCGTAAAGAGGCCATCCATGAACTGAAGTATTCCCCTGATGGATCGCACCTAGCTGTGGGCTCCAATGATAACTCTGTGGACATCTACAGTGTTGTGCAGCGCTATAAGAAGGTGGGTGAATGTCCGGGCTCCACCAGCTTCATCACACACATGGATTGGTCTACTGACAGCAAGTACCTGCAGACCAATGATGGCAACGGCCGCCGGCTCTTCTACAGGATGCCCAGTAAGAGCTGCATGCTTTTTTGAGTAAACGCTTTTGTCTATTTTTATGTTTAAAATTAAAATGAATACCACATTTGTTGTGTTTTCAATGCTGGTTAGCTGGTGCTTATTAGCTTGCTAAACTAGCGAGATGAGCTGGTCAACCACGTTCACCATGAAGACCCTGCTGTTTAAACTACCTTCTACAGATGGGTTATGAGTTGACTGGTTGCCCAGCAAGTGACAAGATTATCCAAAATTGCCTTTGTAATGTTTGCTTTGTTTTATTGGTGCTTTAATTAGCATTCTAGCAGCTTTATCTTTTAGATGTTTAGCATGACTGAACTATCTCAGAAAAGCTGTTCATCACGTTTTGGACAGGAGTCTTTAGCCGATTCTGTGATTTTATGAACATCTCGCTGCAAATGCAGGGTTTTGTCTATAAAATCTACAATATGTGTCCTAAGACCTCTGCATTTTGTTTGTAATTGTGTCATGTCTAGCTCTTTTTCAATGCAAGAACATACACTATGTACAAAATACATCAAATACGCTTTTTGTGAACCCCAAACCAACATAATTATACAAGGCTTGACTGACCACGGTTTTACTTTTGTGTGTTAAGGTGGTAAAGAAGTGACTAACAGGGAAGAACTGAAGCTTGTCCAGTGGTCCTCGTGGACCTGTGTCCTCGGACCAGAGGTGAACGGGATTTGGCCCAAGTACTCAGACATCAACGACATCAACTCTGTAGATGCAAACTTCAGTAGTCAAGTTTTGGTTACTGCTGATGATTATGGATTAATTAAATTATTTCGGTACCCATGTGTCAGAAAAGGTGGGTCTTTTCTGTGTATTTGCTATTTGTATTTAATTATTTTTTCATATTTTTATTTGTTTACTATTTTTTCTTATTTCCATCTCTAGGTGCAAAGTTTAAAAAATATTTAGGACACTCTGCACACATAACTAACGTTAGATGGTCACATGATTATCAGTGGGTGATTTCTATTGGTGGAGCTGATCACTCTGTGTTCCAGTGGAAGTTTATTCCTGAAAGAAAGTCAAAAGAAACTCTTCACTTAGCTCCTCAAGGTATATAATAGAATATATACTGTATACCAGAATCTTCCGTTGTAATACTCACATTGACTTTTAAGCAGTGTTGTGGAAGCTACACTGAAACTGTAGCTTTCCAAGATATGAGATACCCAGCTGCACTACTTAAAAACTTTATTTGTAAGGATAAGACATAAGGATATAAATTAATGTTGTACTACATAAAGGCATAAAATGTCTTACAGTGTACATTTTACATTAAATCAGTTACACAAATCATTCAGACGTTTCACATGTTTTTTGACAGTTTGTACATAAACTTGCTCATGAGTGCAGCCCAGCTACAATATTTGAGACTTATTTGAGATATTTTTAGTAATCTGTTGAGTATAATATAATTCCTTGTTATAGTCCAATGCGCTTTTGAAATGCTTTAGATTATAAAAGCACATTTTTATTAAGGCTCTTTACATTACTTTCATTCTTTCTCTTTACATATTGCATTTTTTAGACCTCCGCACAGCTTTTCATTTTCCTAATGGTTCTGTCATTGCTCAGTTTGGCAGTTCTGTTACTTAGTCATCAACAGTCTTCTCAGCGATAAATATATAAAGGAGAGCAACACTTAATATATACTATTAAGTTACTCAGTATGTCTCAGGAAATACTGATAAATTTATAAGTTTCTGATTTGACTAGAGTAAAGTGCAAAATCGATACATAAGCTGGAAGCCTCTGCTTATCCCACAGAGACATTGATGGACTCACACAGTGAAGAATCTGATTCTGACCAGTCAGATGTGCCTGAGATGGACTCTGAAATTGAACAGGAAACGCAGCTTACATACAGGCGACAGGTAATTGCATGGTTATAATAGATGTAGTTTGTGAGTGGCACTGGTGTTATTGTAAACCAGCTGAGTCCAGGTTTGAGTCCTGGGTTTGCCTTGTGATTGCCTCCAGTGTTACTGTCAGTACACTGTCACTGCCTTGTCCAATAAAGCCTAAACACAACCCAAGATATAACTTGTCAATACAATAATTAAAAGATATAACTTGTCAATACAAGACATTGTATTGCATTCATTAAATCAGTATTAATGTATCAGACCTCCCTGTCTAGGTTTACAAAGAAGATCTACCTCAGCTTAAAGAGCAGTGCAAGGAGAAGCATCGTGCCATGGCCATGAAGAAGAGGGAGAGAGCTCCAGCCGGTGGAATGAGGTTGCACTTTATCCATGGGTAAGAACTTCCACAGTTTCCAGTCATAGCACTGTTTGTTCTGACTGCTGTTTTCACTTAAGAACTTAAACAGCATTGTTAGAGGACATTTTTAACAGCATTGTTAGAGGACATTAAACTGTAGCCAAGTATGTGGAGGCTTATTCCAGCCTCCATAAGCCTGGAAAAGTTTCCTCAGCTCTGAAAAACGTCCTTGGTCCTGTTTACCCTAGTCTGTAGACAGTTTTCCCCTCGAAATTCATCTGATTCTCTGGTGTAAGACCTCCAGGGCTACCAGCCACACAGGTGTGAAGGGTCTCATTGACTGCTCTAGCCAACCAGGAAATGCTTTGTTCTATTAATAGAACTACATTCTTTGACATCGACAATGATTCTACCATCGTCCTGCTTCTCTGACTCCTCCATTGTCTCCTGGATCATTAAGGAGCACCTCTCTGACAGCCTATGACATTGTGTTCTTGAGATGATGGTGACCAGCACTGAAGTGTTTCAGGGAACTGTCTTGTCTCGCTTCCCTTTCACGCTTTACACGACAGACTGATGATACATATAAACAAGCTCATGTCGTGCGCATGGCTGAAGATGAGCTGGAGTACAGGAAGCAGGTGATGATGGTTTTCTGTGGAGAAAGTGTGGCGGTTGTCTTGGAACAGGTGCCTGGAAGTTGGACTGGACATTTCTAAAGCAGGATGTTCTGGGTGCCCTTCATAAATCATCTGAAGGATTAAAAGTGCAGTGGCTACTGCAGCAGACCTAAAACTGCCATTAGGAGACAAAGAGATGCATAATAAATGAAAACTTTCACTGGACTGCAGAGCTGTGATTTTCTAGCTTACACTCAATTATTGTATGTCCTCTTTTTGTTTATTTAAAATTAAAATGGGCAGAACTCATTTTTGGTACATAAATTTAAACATATACATGCATGTAGTTCATTGCATAGAATGGCTCATTCTTGTTGCACCTATGGTAATGTGTGTGTGTGTGTGTGTGTGTTGCAGGTACAGAGGTTATGACTGCAGAAGTAACCTCTTCTACACTCAGACCGGTGAGATTGTGTATCATGTGGCAGCTGTAGGGGTCGTGTACAACAGACAGCAGAACACACAGCGCTTTTACCTGGGCCATGATGATGAAATCCTCTGTCTGGCCATCCACCCTGTCAAAGACTATGTAGCCACAGGCCAGGTACAGTCAGACATCACTACTGTCTGTCTTAATCATAAATAACATACATAACTACTAAGTGTTTTGTAAGTGTGTGATTAAATTCAGTGGACTGTAAAGAATGCTTTGATTTAACATCTGGTCTGCTAATATTGATGTGTCTGTGTGTTTGTTATCCAGGTGGGCCGAGATTCTTCTATTCATATATGGGAAACAGAGTTTTTGAAGCCGTTGTCTGTTCTTAAAGGATTCCACCAGTTTGGGGTCTGTGCTCTTGACTTCTCAGGTATGATGTCATCATTATTGGTATTGCTCATGCTTTATTAAATCCCCAATGCTAAAAATTACCTCATTTCACCTGTACCTCATTACACCTGTACCTCATTATACCTGTACCTCATTTCACCTGTACCTCATTACACCTGTACCTCGTTATACCTGTACCTCATTTCACCTTTACCTCTTTACACCTGTACCTCATTATACCTAAAATCGACAGCCCCAAGCTAGCCTAGCCATCAAGCTAGGACCAAGACTCTAGCATTATAAAGATGACATTTGCATAACTGAGGGCCACTAACATGTACTTGAGAAAATATAGAAATCTTGTTTTCTAATATTATCTAAGCTTTGTGAGGTCAAGTGTTAGGTCGTAATTGTTATTTACGGTACCATGACACACAAAGGAAGAAAATTGATTTGTTGCCACTGCAGCTCTGAGAAGGATGTGGAACAGTGGGTATCATGTACGCTTGTCTTGGAGCTATACTGAGCAAGTTCTCCATGTTCTGAGTGTCTGGCAGCTGTCTGAAAATAGCAGCAGATTCACTCTGGGCGGGGCCTGTAATCTCTGTGTTAGTCTAGCAGGTCCAGACTTTCAACGATCAGCATAACATCTGGTCCACTTTGCAACTTATTATTTTCAAGAACTGCCCACTTAAACAGAAAGAAAGATGATGATGTAACACAACAGATCACTGGACATTTAGGTTTTGTGATGTTTCAAGTCAGATAAATCTGAAATCAATGCTACCACAATAATAGCCAGGCATTAATATTTCTTAATTATAATTCAAAGAGCTCCATGAAATTAGCAGAAGATGTTTGCAGTTTTGACCAGAATTGTGTTTTGTTTAAAGAAATTGATAATTTCACAGTTCCTGAGGGAACATATTATCTACACTGTGTGTTAAATTCAATGGATTCAGATTCTCTTGAAAGCCAAAATAACCTACTGTCTGTCAGTGTCACAGGCCTAAACATAGATGATTATTTTCATTAGAGATGCTATCCAACTGGAATTCCCTCTGGAATGATGCCTTTGTTAACTGTCACGTTACATTACTTGGGATGTCTTGTTTCATAGTTAGTGAGGCTGAGATGGCATGAAGTCATTACACTATTATGCTGTTATTTAGTGGCTGATAGGGAGTGTAATTGTGCCTGTCTCTGCAGCGGATGGGAAGAGGCTGGCTTCAGTGGGGCTGGATGACAATCATACCATCGTCCTTTGGGAATGGAGGAAGGGAGAGAAGCTTTCCATAATCCAGTGAGTGATCTTTGTCTCTAACTGTGCACCATTTTAGACCAAGTCTAAGTCTCTAAGTCTAAGAGTCTCTAGGTCTAAGTCTCTAAGTCTTGGTCAAGTCTATAATATTTTTACTAATTTAGGGTGAATTGCCCTAATGTGGGACATTTCTGACTTCTGTAGTATATTACAATATTAAGCCAACATGCTAAATCCACATTCAATATTATTATATACTTTGATCACATGGCAGTACAGCTTTGATTTTTTTATAGTTTCACTGGCATTCATTGGTTTGGGGGAGACCTCAAGGTTAATGTCCCACATTATGCAGTGTCCCACATTAGGACAATTCACCCTAACTAGTGGCACCAAAACAAAAAGAAAAATGGCTTCCAAAAAATGTGTACAGTCTTTAGTAGAAATGTGACTTGCTCATCTATAATAGCCCTCACCCGTAAAATGATGCAAAAGTAAAAACAGATTTTACATTCGAAAATACATTAGCATATCAAAATAATTTATCAAAAAGACAGCCTCTTTAGACGTTAGAACAGCAAGCATTGCTCACAAGTTCCCTCATCTGTGTTCCTTAACAAACAGTTACCATGGTAACTGTAGTTTCTGCTAAAATGACATTAATGTTACTGGAAATAAAACTCTGCTTTTAGCCGCCACTGTCATCAAAACACACTTTTATAATGGGTGAAATATGATGTGGCAATGATTAAGCATGTTTTTTCAACTCAGTTCACAAAAATGCTTTAAATACAGTTTATTTATTTTTGAAGTTTATTTTTAGAGGAGCATGGTAATGTAATTCAACCAATCATCTTGCAGGGGTGTGTATTTATTAGCTCTAAAAATATGCAGCTCATGACATTAGCCTGTTTATTCTACAATCTATTATCTCAGCGTGATCATTAGCGCAAAACAGAACGTTAAAATCTGCTGCTCTTTTCTTTTATCCCTAAAGAGAGATTTGCAAGGGACTGTTTTATCCTTCATCATAACACACTGTTAGTGGTTAACTAAGACATGTATAGTACATGTAACAGAGAGAGTTTTTTTGTTATTTTGTTAGTCTTAACATACGAGGTAACTACCACTCATGATCATTTGTCTCATTGTCATTGATTTTTTATCAATCTATGAAGCAGATCTAGTTAAAAACACATTTTAAATTGCTGGCATTCACTGTGGAATAAAGAGAGGTTGCTTAGAAACCACAAACAGCTTAGTCAGCTTAATAAGCAGTAATACTTTTTATTATGTAATAAAAGTAATTAGTAATATTAACATCTTTTAATCATCATAATACCAACTGGTTGGTTTCTACTTTATGTTGTGCCTAAACCAGCTGTTCAGTCACATATAAAATGATGTATATTTAGTGCTTATTGACTGATTCAGCTGTATTCTTCTGTCTGGAGTTCAGAGGCAGTGCAAAGCTTCAGACAGCTCCTCCCTGGGGCTGTTTCTGGTAAAGAGGGTGGTTGTGCGGGTGGAAGTAAATAGGGCCTGACAGTGCAGCCGCTGCTCAGTGCTCTGCCCGCTCCACGTCGGGGCCTAATGCAGAGCTGCAGACAGCCACTGTCCTCTGTGCTGCTGTCTTCAACACTGGCTCTCAGACTGTATATAACAAAGCAGACAAGTTAATTACAGCCCAACAGTGTCTCATGTGAACCTTTGATTTGAGGTTCAAGTTAATTCTGTCAACTTTTTGCTGTCTGTGGATTATTAGTAGATTATTTAACACAATGCTTGAAGTTTTGATTGTTTATCATGACGTCATAATGAGTCTCATCTCTGATTTACCTTCTGTTTATATGCAATTCAGTTATAAAGCAGAGCAATAACTGAATTAAATATTTACCTGAGAGTATCAATAAAAAATGTTGATGTTTGAACTATTCATCCATCACCTCATTGAATAAAATGACACTCTACCAACTGAACTATAGAGACACAGTGGATATTCAATTGACTCCCAGTAGAAACGGACCCATTATTCATGTGGTTGTCAGTCCCCAATACTGTTGCATTGTTAAATATTTCTGTTTATCATTTACAGGGGCAGTAAGGACAAGATATTTGTCATTAAAATTAACCCATACATGCCAGACAAACTGATCACAGCTGGAGTGAAACACATGAAGTTTTGGCACAGAGCAGGTAAGACTACAGTAAAAATATTACAGTAAAAATATTGCAGCTACAGGTCAAAGTCCATTTGATGTTTCTGTAATGTCCTCAGGAGGTGGACTGATTGGGAAGAAGGGCAGCATGGGAAAAACCGAGACCATGATGTGTGCTGTATACGGCTGGACTGAAGAAACTGTGTTTTCAGGAACCTGCACTGGAGACATCTGCATCTGGAGAGACATGTTCCTAGTAAAGACAGTCAAAGCTCACGATGGACCTGTGTTCAGCATGCATGCTCTGGAGAAGGTGTCAGATTCAATGTAATTCAATGTAATTCAATGAAGGTGTTCAAGATCAGTGTAATATATGAGTTGGTCCTTATCAACAGGGCTTTGTGACAGGTGGAAAAGATGGAATAGTGGCTCTGTGGGACGACACGTTTGAGAGATGCCTGAAGACATACGCCATTAAACGGGCTGTGCTGGCCCCGGGTTCCAAAGGTTAGAAATGAACACTTGTTCAGTTCAGTAAACGTAAACTGTAGTTTTGCTGTAGAACAAATGTAAAAATGAATTGTTTTTTGTTATAAGTATAAATTAAACCAAATTTGTAAAATTGAATCAGCGTTTTGCTGTTTATTTAGTACTTGCTCCTCCCATTAGAATCATGGAGACGAACAAATAAATTAAATTAAATATTAGTAATGGAAACATGACAAATACTGTACGCTGATTTATTGCTTATGAAATAAAGGTCAGCTTCATTCATCCTCTAGGAATATTCTGTGTGTTTAATAAATAGACACCCACAGTGATGGATGAATGTTTATTTTTAACAGGTTTGCTTTTGGAGGACAACCCCTCCATTCGTGCCATATCTCTGGGTCACGGTCATATTCTTGTAGGAACAAAGAACGGGGAGATTTTAGAGGTGGACAAAAATGGACCAATCACTCTTCTGGTTCAGGTGAGATTTAAAAATATTTATATTCTCACTCTCCATTTGTCATAGCAGCGTATCTGAGCTTTTGTACAAATAAGGCTATTTGTGTTTAGAAAAAATACGCTTTACTGTATATGTCCATTGCTATCTGTGTGAGTGAATTGTGGGATTGACAGGCAAATAATGAGAGCCTCTAAAAACTGTTGAGCATATTCAGTGCTTAAATCACATTGTATATTGTGTGGTATTCAGGTATTCAGAGTATATTTGGATTAGTGAAAGTATATGAATTTCACAGTGTACATATTTTGTGGGTATGTGAACAGAAATTCACATTTACTCTAACCAATAATCATTCATATAGTATAAAGGCATCCATAACACCACACACTTCTAGCATTTGTTTTTTTGTTTGGTTTCTTCGCAGTTGCTAGGGCGTTCTAAGTTGATGTTGTTACTCATGAATATAATATAGTTTTACTCACAAAGTGTTCAAAAACAGGATATATGGTATATACACTAAGCTATGCTATACACACTTAAGAGTCAGTTGAGACCTCAACACTTTTGCAGGCAGATTAAACCCACACTGTGCTGTGCAGTGCTTTCTCTTTTATAGTAACTTTGAACTTTAAGCAGCTTAAGAGACTCCTGTTGCCTTTGCCCCAGTGAATTACACTCTCAGGAAATATGTGTTCATATTCTTGTCTGCACATACAAGATCTTGTGGAGTAGCATTAAGGCTTTTCTATTGTTTCCCATTATTAAGGCTAAAGTTTATATTCCTGAACTTGAAATGACTCTCTGAAATGATACCTGCTTCTGTATATCCTGACAATGATGACAGTGACATTGGACACGTATATTCTATATAAGTTATATTGTTGGAAAATAAAACTGATTAACATACTTTTATTCCAATTCAAAAGCTTAAAAGTCTAATATAAAAATATTATTTAAATATTTTTATTGTATTATTATACTTGTATTTGTTGATCTTATACATTTGTCATGTTTTAAATCTTTATATAACAATTTATCTGCCAATATTATGCATCCACTGGACGTTTCATATACATGACAGTTTAAACTTTGTCACAGTGCTTGTAAGGCAGCGCTATACTGATATTATTTCCCTTCTGTAACTTTATCTCCACAAAAATGCTGCATCTTTCAGCATTCTTGTGTCTGTTAAATATGCTAAATTATGATTGGTGTTTTTTTTTATTTGTTTATCCATTTATATAGCATATTACTGTCAATCTTTATTTCTCTCCTTCTATCTATATATACAACAACTATCAGTCATGTTCATTTCAAACTGCAATACACTTTTTCCAGTGTTGTACAGCATCAACAGCAGTAACTGCAGACTGCAGTCATTTTCCATTATTTCTGTTGTTTACATACTTATAAAGTCTTTTCTGGGTTCTGTTGTGGCTCAGCTTGACAGAAAACTGCAGGTTTTTGGATGCTGATTAAATGTTTATCCGTTTGGCTCTGGTGGAGTCAGACATCATGATTAATTACCGGTTGCTGCTTGTTGTTGTAGACTCGGGTCATTGTTTATCTACTAAATGTAACAAATCAGTTAATACAAACTTTCTATTGTCAAGCATTGCCCCAGGTCTTTATTTGAGCTTGTTCACTTGTCAAACGTATTAGGGTGAAAAACAAGAAAATCTATTTGCCGAGTAATTGTGCCTTAGACAGAGAAATCTCTGGGCTTTTCAGCTTGAATAAATCTTATTTATTGGGCTCTAAAATTATTTTCAGAACAATCTGTTTTCTTAATGGAGGTTTCACAGATGTATCCTGGGGTTTTTGTGAAAAATCACATTTAGTGTGTAACAGAATACATAGAATACCTGTAATGCTGTTATAGCTAATTGTAGCTGATTGGTTTGTAAGCAATCCTTTTTTTGTATTGTGTATCTTAGGGTCACATGGAGGGCGAAGTCTGGGGTCTTGCCACTCACCCTCATCTGCCATTGTGTGCCACTGTGAGCGATGACAAAACCTTGCGCATATGGGACCTCTCGCCCAGCCACTGCATGCTTGCCGTGCGCAAACTCAAAAAAGGTAAGCAGCCTTGGAATACAAGTTACTGCAAAAAGACACTGCCTCAAGTCATCATGGAAGTCAGTGCAAAACATACAGAGGGCTGTATAGATGTGTAGATCTAATTCTAGACATTTGGCATGTGGTCACTAAAGTAACTTCTGCATGTCTTAGGAATGACATCAAGCTCAGTTGGTTGAACATTGCGTGAGCAGCACAAAGGTCATCAGTTCGATTCCCAGATAGCCCACAGACTGATATAATATACAGTACACCCAGAACACACTCTAATGAATATGTAAATGTTATTGTAAAGAAACATCAGGGCCAGGCTTAGCAATGATTCATGAGAAATTACCACACTTGAGATTTTTGTACTTGGTTAGCTTGGTGTTTTCATTACGTAAACAATCAAAGTAAATAGTCATTACTGCACACAAGCAGCTCTTCTGTCAGTTATAAATAGTTCCTGTGTACTCGTCTTGTAATTTGTATTCCAGGCCTGGCCCACACAATGCTTGACCCCGTTATGCTTCAGAAACTCAATTTGCACAGAAAATATAACTTAAGTGAAGAACACTCAACATGCAAATTAGCCCTGAGAGCATATTGATTGCTTGAGGGTAGAATAACTAAAGGATGGTTGCATTAAAATGTTCTACAGGAACTATTGGCCTTTATACTGTAGATAGGACACTGTACAGACATCAGTTTAATTAAGCAGCCCTTCATAAACCAGATTCTTAAGATGAGCTCTTTATTAACCCAGGTGAAATGTTGTTCAATAAATATATCTGTTGTTCATGAGTAAACGGTATCTTTTCGCATATTTTCATGGGCAGTTAGTGAAGCATGGCAATTACCTCACAATGATAAGAATGTTATGATTGTGTAAAGCTTTAAGGCAGGAGTCTCCATTCTATGTTCTTGGAGGTCCACAACTCTGCAGGCTTGTGGACCTGGGTGGAGATCTCTAATTTAATGGTTCCAGACCAATGGTGTAACTTTCTTTTCTTAAGGGAACTCAAAAGAAATGTTGCCAAATATTATAAAATTCCACATGCACATGATAAAATAAAAGTCCACATGCACTATATTTCATACCATTTTAAGTCCTAAAAAACATAAAACATAAAATATTGCATTCACTCTTTTGCATATTTAAACCACTCTGCCATTGTGCATGTTTAATATATGCTAATTAGATTTCAGGGCTATAATTAGGAAAAACATCTTACATAAAACTATTATGTTTTTAGATGGATATACTCCACAATTCACGTGAAGCACTTTTATGGTGCTTGTGGTCCCGTTTTGCCATTTATTGGCTCAATAATATGCTTATTCAGTACAATATTATTATTCTGAAACTGAAACAACTTCTTTTGGGTTCCATGAAAGAATGAAAGTTTCCAGTGACACAATGATGAATTATCAGTTTTTGGTGAACTATCACTTTAAATTTTCTTCATGGTCATTTTTCAGCATCAGACTATATGTAAATGTGAAGAGTTTGACTTGTTTACCTGTCATGAATCTCTTGACGTTAGGTGATAATAAACAGTTTACTTCTCGTAGGAGGGCGATGTTGCTGCTTCTCACCGGATGGCAAAGCTCTGGCCGTGGGCCTGAACGATGGCAGCTTCCTTATCGTTAACGCCGACACCCTGGAAGACCTGGTGTCCTTTCATCACCGCAAAGACATCATATCTGAAATCCGCTTCTCTCCTGGTTAGCAAACATGCTAATATTGCTTCTACACAAGCTCTGCATGACTATAGTACTGAGAACGATAGCATAGCATTTAAATGTATGCCTCAGAAATATATTAACATTACCGTGAATGTGTTGGTGGGGTAATGATAAGAGCTGAAGAAAATGTTGTTGCAGTAACAGGCAAGTATTTGGCCGTGGCATCAGGTGACAGCTTTGTGGACATATACAACGTGATGAGCAGCAAGAGGGTTGGGGTGTGCAAAGGTTCCATGAACTACATCACCCATCTGGACTGGGACAAGAGAGGTGAGCAAATGAGTCAAGGGACAGTGTCAGCCATTTTGAAGCTGCAATCCATGTTTTTGGTCAAAAATAAACAAAAACAGTTATTGAAAAAGCACATTAAAGGTATGTGTTTAAAACGGCCCCCTTTTTATTTTCTCTGATTTGCATGTATGTTTATTGTAACAATTTATAATTTGAGCTACCAAAATTTAGCAGGAAATGTCAGATTGACCTCAACATATGTAAAACAAAAGTACATAAACAAACATGCAATTTTAAGTTAAACTTCTTGTGAGGTCACTGATTTTCAGCGATTAACTTTATAAACCTTTCTGTTTGTTCATTGTTTCTACTCTGTTTTCTTGTTCTAGGGAAGCTTTTGCAGGTCAACACGTCAGCAAAGGAGCAACTATTTTTCGAAGCCCCTCGTGGGAAGAAGCAAACAATTCCCCCCACAGAGGTACAGTAATGTATGGACCTCACTGCGTCACCCTGTGAGGACAAAGGGCGCTCTTAAAGTCAAGAACATGGCCCACTTTTCACTATCTTGACTCCAAATTCGGAGGCAGTGAATTAGGCCATTCTTAAGGCCTCTGGTACATTAGGACGATGAACACTTACCTTAATAACAAGATTTCATAAAAGCTGGAAGCCTTTCAGTTCTTCTGATCTGCTACTGTTAGCTAATTGCTGTTTCTGTAGGAGGCATTTTGGTCTTACGCAATAATGGATTGGGTTTGATTTTTATCTTGAAATTGCTACCATTCACACTGTCAAAGATCTTTGTTATTGTTTATAAGTTAATAGAATTTATGTATATATTCTTATATGGTTTTAATATTGGATATTGTCAGTGTTAAGAACAAATAATTTGTTTGACTCCTCAACGAGTGACAACATTTTGAGATTAGCCCGCAGGTTCCACAGTGTCGTTTTCTGCCTCAGGTGGAGAAGATTGACTGGAGCACATGGACATGTGTGCTCGGAAGTTCTTGTGAGGGAATTTGGCCTGTGGTCAGTGAAGTCACTGAAGTAACATCTGCATGTCTTAGCAATGACAAGAAGTTGTTGGCTACTGGAGATGACCTTGGATATGTCAAGATCTTCAAGTACCCAGTCAAGGTTAAGAAAATGTTCTCATCTTGTCATTCTTGGTGTTTGCTGAGGTAAAGAAAAAATTGTGCAAGGAAAGAACCGTAGCTGCTGCACAGAATAAACACCACACAGACACCTCTGCCATCTGGTCATTCTTGCAGTGGAATCAACAAATGTGTAAGTGGTGGTACAGTACCTGCCTTTCAGCAAGGACTACTGAGGCAACGTTACATCACCTAATTAATATTCATAAGTTAAGTCAAGGTTTAAGTCAAGGTTTATAAACTGTCACACCCAATACTTTTGCAACATTATTCCTACCCTCATGCTTTAAAAGACCCACTGAAGTGCATTAAAAGACACATCTCTGTCTGCTACAAGGATGTAATTTCACTGAAACAGTAAGTTAGGGTGGGACATATGAATTGGTGGGTGGGTGTTCAAAGCAGGAAGCTTCAGACTCTAGAAAGCATTTAATTGGTCAAAAAAATGTAAGAAGCTAAATGCAGAATGAGCACTTGAGTGATGTCATAAAATCGTTGATCTGTTTTTGTGGAAGTGAGAGCCTGTAAGGTTTGATCTCGTTTATCTTCTAAACTTCTAATCAACTTGTCAATTGTCAATGTATTGGAGCACACTAGTTATATTCATAGATATTTCTAAAGCTAACAGTCATTTTAAAATCCCAAAATCTTACTTTTTATTTTCATTGGGACATAATAATTTGTAACTTGGTAAAGTTACATGGAAATTGTTAATTTTATCTTTTTGGATTACGATCTGAATTATGATAGCTCTTGTTTTAATTGTTCTGTATATAATATAAAATATAAACGTATAATTGTCCTAGTTTCTTATTAATTATCAGAATAATTCTCTTAATAGGGAAAGTACGCAAAGTTCAAGCGATACATGGCTCATAGCACCCACGTCACCAACGTGCGCTGGTCACATGACGACTCTCTGCTGGCGTCGGTCGGTGGATCAGACACCTGCCTGATGATCTGGAGCCATGAGACAGCGGGCTGTCGAGAGGCCAGGCAGTGTGACAGCGAGGAGTCCGACATCGAGAGTGAAGATGATGGAGGTGATAAACACAGTTATTATTCAGCCAATGAGAACAATCTAGCATTAAAGATGAAAGCTATCAATCATATCACACAATCTTCATTTAAAGGCAGTTTTTCAAGGTTTAAAAGTTTAATATTTCTCCACTTTCTTTTCTCCCTGTATTGATCTTCTCTGTTTCTGTAGGGTACGACAGTGATGTAACCCGAGAGAATGAGATCATTTATGTAATCAAGGCCTTATCCACAAGCTGTCGACCCATGACAGGGGTCAAACCCCACTTGCAACAGAAGGAGCCGTCAGTAGATGAAAGGTAACTTACAAATGACATTCAGTGTAGCAGTTATATTCACAGCAATACTATGTACACTGAAGATTGCAAGTTATTCAAAAGCCAAAGAGTTTCTAACAGTATGCCTTTACTTTTCTTTCTCTGATATTATGGAAACACTTTACAATAAGGTTCCATTTGTTAACATTAGTTAGCACTTTAGCTAACCCAAACTAACATTAAACATTTTACAGAACTTATTCATCTTTAGTTAATCTTTAGTTTAGTTTTGTTTAGTGTTAATTGATGGTAGTTCATTGTGCATTAACCAATGTATAAATGTATTCACACTAGAATACTAGAATCAATTGTGAGAAACAAATCCTATCACATGCTTCAAAACAAAATGATGAGTTTATGTAAAGCTGATAGTGCTGCACTGATTATCAGGTAAAATGAATGAAATCAAATGATCTCAGCCGAACACCAAAGCAAAAGAAGGCAGTTTGTTTTAACCTTTTTAAAGATGCATGTTTGTAAATTCAGTGTTTAATTGTGAAATGTTACACACTCCTAGATACCCATGTTAAATGCTTTTTTGAGTTCTTGTATATCAAATTCATACTCCAGTATAAATGTTGGTGGCAGATCAATGTTGGTGTCTAAAGCAAAGTTCTGTTGAAATATATCACTAAACATTCAATTGAAATTTAACTGAACTGAAAATACAGTAATTTATTCATTAAATGTTTAAATTCATGGAGATTCTGGGCTTTGAGTGACACTTCCACCCTCATATTTGTCTTTTATAATTTCCTACACTTCTCTCTGCACTGCACTCCTCTCTCTCTCCGCGTGAAGGCAGGGTATAGTCAGGTAAGATGGAGAAAAGTGTTAATTGTTCTCAAAATAAAACCCGCCTCCTCTTCTCTGTGAAACTTTGCTATGCTGCACGCCGACAGCATCACATCCACAGACCCGCCTGTCATTCACTTACTGCCTTTTAGCTTCTAATGCATTTCAGTCCTACATTAAAGTAGGTGGCACAACATTGCGTTCCATTGTGATATTTTGGCATTGCTTTATTCCTTGGCTGTAATTATGTGAAGAAAAGGCTGCTTGTGTTTAGTAACTTTTACTTTTCTCAAGGCATCAAGTTTCAATGATTGTACTGAATGAGTTTAGACATATGATCATTGCAAGTGTTAGTTAATGTAGTGTTATGTTATGTGTCCCTGTGTCTCAGTGTCTCTTTCATTCAGAGCACCGGACCACCGTTCTAATCTTCTTTTTCTCTCTGTTAATGCTGCCATTTAAGGGGCTCCAGGTAAAACAAGACCAACACTGTAGTTTACTGTACTGTCTTTATCATTAATTTACTGTATAACTGGAGTTCTGTTGTTGTGTGATTCATTGTGTGTGATTAATGGTTTGGCTGCAGACCCCCAGTAAGCAGAGCTCCACCAATGCCAGAGAAACTTCAGACCAACAATGTGGGCAAGAAGAAAAGACCCATTGAGGTGAGTAGCACAGTACCTATAATGTACTGTACTATATTATACTATACCATACTGTCCTGCCCATGCCATTATATTATGCTATTTTATGTTATGCTATATTGTACTATTCTGCTGAGGAAAGATGCTGTAACTACACTTTTGGTAAAAATAAAGTTATGAGTGTTTGTAGCTTTTATTAACCCTGATCTCTTCTGACAGGCTGGTATGGGTAAACAGAGTGTTAAAATAGCAGTTGCTTTTCCAATTTAGTTACAGCATTTTGACTTTAAACTACTATACTATACTATACTATACTATACTGTACTGTACTGTACTGTACTATACTATACTACACTATACTATACTATACTCTATTATAATCTCTATATTATACTATACTATATTGAATTATGACTTTGTGTAGCTTGGAATTGAACAGCTCTGTTTTCATGCCTGTTCCATCAGTTAAATGTTCATTACAGAGCCCTGTGTGCCCTCAGTGAGCCGAGACAGATGATCTTTTTAACTTCTCATGATTGAATCGCAGCATAGCTTTCCCCTGTCCATCCTTTCACATGCTGAGAGCCAGATACTGTCTGCTGTTGTTATGGATACAACCTCAGACACCCTTCTTTGACTCCCCCTGCAGGACCTGGTGCTTGAGCTGGTGTTCGGTTACCGAGGCAACGACTGCCGCAACAATGTGCATTACCTCAACGAGGGGGCGGATATCATCTACCACACTGCCTCAGTGGGGGTCGTCCTAAACTTAACAACAGGTGGGGGGAACTCACAGATACCTGTCATTTGTAATGTAATGTTTAACACATTAAGGATAAGATGTGAATTTATGCATATATTTCAGGAATAAAAGATTGTGCAGCACCCTCATTGTTTAATCTGGTTGTTTGTCTTCAGCGTGTCAGAGTTTCTATTTAGAACACAGTGATGATATTCTATGCCTAACCATAAATCAACACCCAAAATTCCCCAATGTTGTGGCAACCGGCCAAGTAGGTATGTTTGTAAAACATCCACCCTCCTTCCTCACATTTACCATTTTGTTTAGCTCTGAATTGCTTGAATATTGTATGTAAGGTGACAAACTCCTTAGGGTTAGAGTTATGGTATTGTCTTTAACCAGTAGATTTAAACATGAACATTTTAAATGTGCTGTTTTAAATGATGTTTGACTGCTGTTGTTGTTCACTCAGGCGATGCTGGGGATATGTCAGGTAAGAAACCTTGTAAACCTTGTTCCTAACAAACAGGTTGCTATGGAGATATTACTGAAGGTGAAGTGTGTAAATTCGTGAAAGAAAACATAACAGAATTGCAAAAATATTACTTTATTTGCTCTGCCATCATCCAGTAATTAATCAAAAAGGTTGTTGAATTCAAATTTACACCTTTGGTTTGGCCATATATTAAAATAGAAGAATTACCAAAAAAATTTGTTTAAAAATGAACAAAAAAGAAAATAAAAAAATGCAATTTGCACAAATTTATAGCTATCTCCAGCTAGCATTATTAGCACACAAACTCTATGTTTTTTCTTTTACAAACGTATAGAGCACTGCACAACTAAAGCGTCTGTTATTTGTAGCCACATCTCCTTCTATCCACGTGTGGGAAGCCATGACCAAACAAACTCTTTCCGTGCTTCGCTGCCATCATTCCCGTGGCGTTTGTTCTGTAAGCTTCAGCGCCACTGGCAAACTGCTGCTGTCCGTGGGTCTGGACCCCTCACACACGCTCACAATCTGGAAGTGGCAGGAAGGTAAATCCCAGCTCCCCCCAGCAGTCACTCTGTTTTTATGTGTGTCAGTGATTCAGTGAGTCATCAGTTGTGTAATGTTTTATTACAGTATATCTGTGTCCTAATTACTTATTAAGGTGCCAAAGTAGCAGGCCGGGCCGGCCACACCCAAAGAATCTTTGTGGCTGAGTTCCGACCCGATTCGGACACTCAGTTTGTGTCGGTGGGGATAAAACATGTGCGTTTCTGGACGCTGGCCGGCAGAGCTCTGCTCAGTAAGAAAGGAGTGCTCAGCTCCATTGAGGACGCCCGCATGCAAACCATGCTGTCAGTAGCATTTGGAGCTGTAAGTATGCATCACTTTCTAACTGAATCTAATTTTGACTTAACTGATATTTAGGGAGTAACATTTAAGGAAGTAAATTCTTTAAAATGTAAGTCTGGCATCATTAACTTACCCTCATTTTATCACTCTATCTTTTAGCTGCAATGTTCTGGTGACTCTTTTCTGTATAATAAAAGGGGGTCATAGAAAACATTAATTAAGAATCAAACTAAAATGTAATTTAAAATCTTGTCTTACATCTGAAGATGTGACAAGATTTAATGTTAGTGACAAACAAGAACCACTGACATGTTAAATCTACTGCAATGTGTCTCATTGTGCCTTATATGTAAATGTATAGAATGTCAATGAGATTTGAGAATGAATGTCAATGAGATTTCCATGTTTGGAGCAACATGAGGCTGAGTAAATAATGACTAACCTTTAAATAAGTTGTTGTAATGCCTGTGACTATATATTAATGTACACATGCAAGCATACGTGTGCATTTATGCATTTGTTTGTGTGCTTTTGTGTCAGAGCTTATATAAATAAGAGGTTCTATATAAACAAGATGTAAATTTGTTTTATTAAAACAGCATAATTATGTTCCACATATACTTACATGTATCTTTTAAAGATTAATTATAAATTGATTATTCTGAGACTCAATACCAATAATATTAATGCTGAAAAGTTTTGCTTTGCCATGTTTGTGCTGTTGTTTCTCGTAGAGGTCACTAGATTAGTGCAGGTTTGTTTTCTTTTCAGAATAACTTGACATTTACAGGTACCATTAGTGGAGATGTGTGTGTGTGGAAGGAACACATTCTAGTGAGAATCGTGGCTAAGGCTCACACTGGACCTGTGTTCACCATGTATACCACATTACGCGACGGGCTCATTGTCACGGGAGGAAAGGAACGACCGTGAGTGTACTGACCAATGAAATGGTTTTGTGTTGAGGGTGGGATTTTGAGAGCCTTTTGACAGCTCACCCTACCTTAATCTACTGCATCCTACTTCTGCTCAGTGACAGGTGGTGTTTATAATTTTGGGTCAGGGGGCATTTTTTTCTGGAAAATTGTGCACAAAAAGTAAAATCCAGGAAAGATAGATCCAATTTCAGTAGAAAATTCAGTTGCATTTTTACTAGGAAATACTGAATTTTCAATGCATGTTTTTAATTTTTCAGGTCATGCATATGATGTAGTAGCCCTTATAAAAGTTATTGTTGGGTAGTTGAAGGCAGTGATGAATGAGAGATTTTGTGTGGACTGCCCCCTGCAGGTCTAAGGAGGGCGGTGCACTGAAGCTGTGGGACCAGGAACTGAAGCGCTGCAGAGCCTTCAGACTGGAGACAGGCCAGATCATAGACTGTGTGCGCTCTGTGTGCAGGGGAAAGGTACAACATACATGCAGCACTCCAGTACTTTATACTTGTGTGGCTCTTAGCATGTGTATGTATATTATTTATTAATAGCTTTCAAAGGTAAATTCAGGTAAACAAACGTGGTGTATAATGCAATTTATAGCACAGTTTTGTCATCCTAATTCTATTACACTGTTTTCTGCATCATTCTTTAGGGAAAGATTCTTGTGGGCACCCGGAATGCTGAGATCATTGAAGTTGGCGAGAAGAACGCAGCATGTAACATCCTGGTGAACGGCCACACGGATGGTCCAATCTGGGGCCTGGGAGCTCATCCCACCCGAGATGTCTTCCTGTCTGCTGCAGAGGACGGCACCGTTCGCCTCTGGGACATTACAGAGAGGGTAAATGTAGCAACGTTTATGTTTTTGCAGAGGTTGTTCTACTGCAATAAAAATTAATGAAAATTTTGTCTGTCATGTGGTTAAACAGAAGATGCTGAATAAGGTCAACCTCGGTCATCCCGCACGTACGGTGAGCTACAGCCCAGACGGTGACATGGTGGCCATTGGGATGAAGAACGGAGAGTTCATTATCCTCCTTGTTGTGTCACTTAAAATATGGGGGAAGAAGAGAGACCGGCGTTCCGCCATCCAAGATATCAGGTGTGGCTTGCACTCTGTATTCATTTTAATCATCTCTTTGTTTTTCAAGCCAGATTTGTAATGACATTTGTAATGCTATGTTCAAGGTTTGTGCTATTAAATCTATTAAATTGTTTTTTTAAATATGAAGTAATGAAGTAAACTGTGATTGGCTTATGAAGAGTTCACAATGTTCCACAAGTTGCAAGTGGACCGGACTCTGAAGAAATGGTCAAAAATTTGTCTATCTGCAAAACTTGGGTTGCGTTAATAGTTGTGCTGTTTTGTGTGTTTACTTTAAGGCTTTATTTAAGTTAATGATGTGGTGGATGTCACATGAAAGGTGATACAGTTAAAGGTTTTGTCTTTCAGGTTCAGCCCAGACTCCCGGTATCTTGCTGTAGGATCTAGTGAGAATGCTGTGGATTTTTATGACCTGACACTAGGACCGCAGCTCAACCGCATTAACTGCTGCAGAGACATTCCCAGCTTTGTCATGCAGATGGATTTTTCTGCTGACAGCTGCTATGTGCAGGTATACTGTAGCATGTTGAGCTATGTTTGAAAAAACAGGAATTTCTGTATGATAAATTTTACCACTGGAGGGTATTCAGGGTATGAAACATGTTTATTATAGTACAGAGTGTCACTCTGCCTGTTCTGTGTGTTGCTCTGTGCAGTTATCCACTGGTGCTTATAAACGTGTCATCTATGAGGTGCCTTCTGGGAAGCAAGTCACTGAACAAGCAGCGATAGACAGGATTACCTGGGCCACATGGACAAGGTAACTAACCACATG